>PVKA01054115.1:0-10923 GCA_004027165.1 Ctenomys sociabilis | reverse complement strand
ATATATATATATATATATATATATATATATATATATATATATATATATATATATATGTATGTATAAGCCAAAGTTTCATGCAGTCAAAGGTGGAGCATTTTTAGAGGTGGTTGAATCTAGAGCATGTGATTCATTCGTGGAGCAATGCTAAGATTAAGGGTGAGTGATTATTAAATCAGTATATTCATTGGTTTGGCACCATCCTAATCCCAGTATCCTGGATGCAATATAACAGACAGAAAGGGCTTACCTTATCCCTTATTGTTTTCCTGCCTTCTGCCTATGATAAATGATTCTCTTCTGCAGTGTCTGTCTGCCATGCCTTGGAGTCAGTCATTTATGGACTAAAACCTCTGTGAACTGTGAACTAAATAAACTTTTCCTTCCTAACTTGTGAGTATTGGGTATATTGCCTCACCAAAAAGAGAGAAACACCTAAGACATTGTTCAAAGCAAGTTCTTTGGTTTCCATATATTCACATAGCTTCAAAATTCATTCTTATTATTTATTTCTAGTTTTATTGCACTGTGGTCAGAAAAGATTTTAATGTAACCACATCTTTTAATTTCTTGAGATTTCATGGACTTCCATGATCTATGATCTATGCTCATGAAAGTTCCACATAACCCTGAGAACAGTGCACTCTGCTCTGTATGGTAGAATGTTCTGTAGGTGTTTGTTAGATCCATTTCTTCTAGGGTGCAATTTAACTCCAATTTTTTCCCTCAATTTTCTGACAATATATTATCTCATCATAAAACAAAGGGGATGTAATTTATTCCTTGGCAGCAATGAAACTTTAGCCTGGGAAGGCTTTGTTAAAATAATAATTCTCTCAACAAAGACACACAATCCTTTGACTGAAGAGTATTACTCCATAATTCTGAATGTAAAACACCTTCCTTGATGACATGTCTGGTCTATCTTTGGTTCTCCACTTGCTTCAAATACTACATTTTTAGATCTTCTTCTCTTTAAAACCCTTTTATACTTCAACATTTTGCCTTCTTACATAATACCTAATATTTATCATGTTCATACTATTATTCTCTTTAATAAGAGACTAAATTAGCAGTGGAATTT
Organism: Ctenomys sociabilis; assembly: GCA_004027165.1. Taxonomy (NCBI): domain Eukaryota; kingdom Metazoa; phylum Chordata; class Mammalia; order Rodentia; family Ctenomyidae; genus Ctenomys; species Ctenomys sociabilis. The sequence continues at coordinate 9,839 of PVKA01054115.1, read as the reverse complement.
AATATTTATGTTTTTAAGAGAAGATGAAAAACTCACAAGATCACACAAGGGATATGGCACACGTTCATATTGCCACAACAAGAGCTCTTGAATTGTTCTTCCAAGCAAATACATTTTCCAGGAAGTGGGGCCAAGGGCTGCCAGGACGAGACAGGAGTATTTCAGCATAAATACCTAGGTAGCCTGGATATAAGCACAAAAACATCTTCATGTTGATCTTCATGCTGAGTGCATAATTTCTACTGAAGCTCTCTCTCTAAAGAGAAAAAGCATGCTTCAATTTTGGTGTTATTCAGCTAAAGAATTGAGAATGTGGCCTCTAACCAAACAAATTCCTTAAACTGAGTTTATTTACTTTGGCACTTTGTTCAATTTCTTAGTTCTTGCTATTTTTTCACTCTTTGTTGTGTTTGGTCTACTTGAACTATCACTGTCCTTGCTACTGAAGTCTTCATTCTGTAGACACTGGTACCTGATAATGCTGTGTTGAGCTTATAGCTAGATGTGCCCCCAAAGCCTCATGCATACAGAAGCAGAGCTCTTGGGAAGTTGTTGGATTATGGGGTGTTATAGCTGACTTGATCTTAGGGGGGCTCCCTTCAGAAGAGGTGCATCATTAGGGACACGATCTATAAGGGTAAAGTGCCCTCCCTGGTTCCCTCCTTCCCTCACCCTTCTTCCTGTCCTCCATGGGGTGAGCAGCTTTCCTCCTCCATGCTCTCCCACCATGCTACTTCTACCTGAAGCTAGCCAGCTACCGTGCAAGGACTGTGACTACTGAAATAGGAACAAAAATAAATTTCTCTTCCTTATAGTTTTGAGTGTCAGGTACTGTGTCCTGGTAACATAGAAATTAACCAGGACACACTCAGTACCAGATAACAGGTGTTTAAATCTTTTCCTTCTTCACTTGAAAGAGCTAACACACCTATGAACCTAAATACAAAGGTAAAGTAGGTTTCCTTGGAACCTGTTTGTCAGAATAATCTGCCCTATTAAATTCTCCAGTTACCAGAGAAAATGAGATGATAAAAAATGCAGGTTTTTGAATTTGGGAGCATCAGAAGAAAGCCCTCTTGGTTCCTCCATTGTCCAATATTTTCTATGGCCCTAAAGGACTTCCAAAGGTATCAGAAACAGCAAACACCATCAAGAGAGAAGCTCAAGCCACAAAAATAGAATCACTTAATTATCACATTAATTTATGTCCACATGGCCACCTCTGGAGAAAACCCAGAATTATTTGGTTGGAAAAGAAAGTCCCTTTGAGAAGGTACAGAAAGTGCTTCACAGGAAAATGGAAGCCAAAGAAGGAACTTGGGCTTCTCTCACCACTGTACCTTTAGCCTGGTGGAATAATGGTCATAGTGTCAAAGTGCTTTCTCCTGGGGCTCCCACATCCTATCTCTCTTTACTCCTCCAGCAATCCCAGACCTCTTCTCCAATCACAAAAGCCATAAATGGGTAAGGAACAGATATTTAGAGTTAACATTCAAGCCCTAAATTGTGTGATATATTCAAAGTCCACATGCTTTTATTATATACTTCTCTGACATAGGGCAGATATTTGTAATTGAAATATAAAGTAAATTTAACTTTTGAGAAATGTATTAAAAACCATGAAAAATTGGCAAATGAAGGCTAAAAATCCTTCCAGATTTGTACAAGAGTATCATCTGATAGGCCTATTTTAGGATTCTTTAATTTTCTGGGAAAATATTCACTTTTTTGACTTGCTACTTAAAATTAATTTTGTAAAGATGAGTGTGACATTCATATTTTTGTCCAGACAGATGCAAGTTGTACTGTCTTATATGCTTAAAAATTCAAATAAGGGCCAGCAAAGTAGCTCAGCAGATTAAAGCACGTACAAGCAGGCACAGGGACCGTGATTCTGTCCCCGGTCCTGTAATGCCAGCCCCACAGCTGGGGCATGCTGGGACACCAATTGACACTGGGCATGGTGGCACGCACCTATAATCCCAGCTCTTGGGAGGTTGTAAACAGGTGGATCATGATGAGTCCAATCTAGTAGAAAGACCCTGAACAAACATCCTATATCCCCCTCCCTAAAATACAAAAGAAAAAGAAAAAAAACTCCAATAACATAATTTATTGTCCTTAAGACTTTGGCAAGTTTTGTCACTCAGTTCATTTCAGAACTCCACTTCCAAAATCCATGTAATTTTGTTCATCAAAAGTTCTTTGAACCAGCTGACCCTCTGCTGGCTCTACCAGTGAGTCAAATGAGTTATTGATGAGGTCTGAAAAATGTCAGTTATTTACATTGTAAATTCTATGTAGGGCTCATGTTAAATTTTTGAGATCTATGCTCCTATTCAGCCATACATGAAGAGGTCAGAATACACCGTGATTTCATGTAGCAAGGATCAGGAGCAGGGTAAGTGCTCCCAGAGGAAATAACACTGAGCAGAGTCTTGTGGGATGGACAGAACATCACAGTGACTGTGGGAAGGGCAGCTGCTGTAGAACAGTAAATGCTTACAAGTTTATGTGTAAAGCTGACAACAAAAGTTCAATTTGCATCATTTAGAAACGTCTCAGAACCATTTTTTTTATTTATTTATTTTTTGTATTTTGGGAAAAGGTCTATAGGGTGTTCAGGGTCTCACTACTGAACCCCCAGTCCCTGTGCCTGCTTGCAGGTGCTTTAATCTGCTGAGCTATTTGGCCAGCCCTTAATATTTTTTTAATGTTTGTAGTACATAATTGTTACATTCCTTATACAGAGATAGTACATACAAAAAATACATCTTAATTCTTTTTATCCTCTTCTTCTCTTTCCCCATCCCTCCATCTCTCAGTCCCCTTTCCTTTTGCAAAAGCTTGACCTCCCTGTTCCCTATTATCTACTTTTCAATTCATTATTATTTTACATTTTGGGTTTCTCATACAAGATAAGCCATGTAATATTTAAACTTGTGTGTCTGATTTTTTTTCATTCAATATTATGATCTCCAGGTGAACCCATTTTCCTACAAATGACTCAAGTTTGTCCTTCTTTCTGCCATAGCAATAATCCATTCTGTGTAAAGATAGTACATTCTATGCATGCATCTGTTGATGGACACACAGGCTGCTTCCAAGAGTTAGCCTTTGTGAATTGCACTGCTATAAACCTGGGCATGCGTGTATCACTATGACATGACATATTTAACTCTTTTGAGAAGGCATGCTGGGAGGGAATAGTACTCCCTCCCAGATTGAATGGAATTTCTTTTTTTTATTTTTGTGAGGAATTTACATAGTAGTTTACTTGCTTACATTCCTACCAACAATGTAGGTGGGTTCTTTTCTTGATGATAGTCATTCTTTCTGGAGTAAGAGGGACTCTCAAGTGTTGCTTTAATTTACCATTTTATATAATCTAAGTATTACTAAATAGGGTCCACTAATCTATGAAAATGACAAAACTCAATAGAATTTATTGAGTGTTCAAATAAAACTTATTCCAGGAGGGAAAAGATATTCAATATCTGAAAATCACTCAGCAAAATAAAGTATACCCAAAAATTACAAAAGAAATACCATGTGGTCTCAATAAATGTTCCAAAATTAAACTACTGTTGCTAATACAGACACTAAACAGAAATTTCTTAAATATAATAAAAGTTATTTCTCAAACATAAACAGCAAATACCATTGTGATTACAAGCTAAAGCTATTTTCACTAAAATTAAAAACTAAGCAGGTATGAGAGTTATCATCATTATTATTCACTGTTGATACCAAATTCCACAACACAGATTTTGGAATAATTAAATACTTTGGAATAATCAGTTTAATCCTTTTACTGAGAGCTGTGATTAAAAAAAAAAAAGAATATGTGAGGTGGATAAGTACAGGAAAAATTTTTAAATCTATAATTTTGTTTTTGCTTAGCATAATCTTGAGTAGTAGAGATGGGGAAAGATTACTATTTTTAATAACAACAATTACAAGAAAAATGCCTAGAAGTCCACGTAATGAGAATTCTATATGAAGAAAATTTTAAATTGCATCAAAGTCTATACAATTAAAGATATATGAAAATATATGTACTATGTCCTGGATAGAAAAATTACATAAATTTCCACCAAGGGGAATACTATGGTCTCAATTACTCAGCCATCTTAACCCCTGTTCTCTGTGGTTGTTGTCTAGCACAAAACTCTTTTATGCTCTAAGAAAAACTGAGAAAGGGTGTTTGCTCTGGTTTGATGGATAGAAGACACAGAAAGGGAGGGAAGGAAATAGGAAAAGAATGGCTGAAACTCTAATCTAGAGTTAAATTTGCCTAAAATTTCTGAAAACAATTTTTTTCTTATTTTGAATACTCCTGTCATTTACATAGCAGATGTGTACTATAAACAAGCCACCCTAACCTACTCCTTCTCTGAGAGATTCAATACCATGTACAGAGTTTTCCTTCTTTGATTAAAAAGAACACCTTGCTCAAATGGCCTTTTTCTAGTTTTTAGTTTTCTTGGTCTACAACTAGTTTGCAGTGTTACAAGACATGAAAGCACCTCAGCTCATTGAGACATGGAGCCTCCATAATGCTATAAATACAGAAAATGGGTGTTTGTAGGTCAAGTTCCTCCCAAAGATGCTTAGAAAGAATGAGTCGCTGTGTGTCTGATACTGGTTTCTTCACACGCCACTTCAGAATATGTGACCCACAATTCCTGACTAGTTTTGCCTCTTAATGACAATAGTCATTTCTCTTGCTCAGTCAAGGTAATGTCATATTAAATTTCCTCTAACAAGTGCATTATTTAAGTAAAACTAGTTAGAATATACTGTTTCATGTAATGACTTTGCTGCGTTGAACCTCAACTTAAAGTTTTGCAGAAGACATCTATAATTAATACACTAAAAGTCTGTCATTTGATTTTCCAAAATCACAAATACTACATTCCCCCCCCCCATGCATTATGCTTTTACTTCAATTTTAAAGGGGTTTGGATGTTTGTGCTTGTCAGTTTTTTAATAAAGGGATTTTTAACTGCTTCAAGGATCTCAGTTGAAAATAAACCTTGAAAAATCAATGATCCATACAGAACAGTTAGAAAGGAAGCAGCTTAATTTGTCTAATCAACAAATTCAAACCTTCCTCCCCAACATATAACACTTTCCAAATCATTAAAAGCAGTATTACTTGTTTATCATCTATGAAGAGCGCCAGCTGATGTTACAAAAGATAGAGGTCTGCGCAAAGCATCCTTTTTGGCATGGAAACCACAGCTGCTCTCCAGGCAACAGTACTATTTATTGTATAAACTGCTGAAGCAAAAGAAAGTATAGTGTGTTTAAAATGGGCCAGCTAATTCACACCCACCACTACTGGTTAAGCTCCATCAAGAAATGTTTTACATCATGAATCTCAGCTTATAAGAGGACATTTTGTTGTTCTCAGGAAGCACAGTGCTGTTCTGGCCCATTGATTCTTTAGATCCTAGCCTTTCAATTAGAATCGCATATGTACCAGACACTCATCGTTCCTGCAAGAGCTATGTATTTAATATTTAGTGAGCTCTAAGCTTCACCTTTTAAGACATACACTTGACATCTGAAAGTTTTACATGAAACACAGTTCCTCCTGAAATTAAGCTATAGATACGTTCTTTAAGTTAGTGGTCACATTTTAAACCTAATTCCAGGAGGTAAATTCATTTTTTTGTAAACATAAATAATCTCCTGCACTATGGAAACACAGATTTGCCTCTATCTCCTGAGGTTTTTTTATTAAAATCAACTATAAACTGAAGCTCAAAACAAGAAAAAAAAAAAAAAAAAAAAGTCGAATCCTTTGCCATTCCAAAAACAACTTTGAAACTTGAAAGAATAAAATGTACAATGTAGTTTGAGTAGTTATATTCTGTTACATACACTAAAACTTTATCAAAATACATGGGTTCCACAGATAGGAAGGCAGCCTGCTCACCTGTTTCCTGATTTTCACTGCTCTACCAGGACCGTGACGAGAAAGGTCAGCACGATGACTAAGTGTTGAGAACGTCAGTATTTTGCATGGTTTCCTTCTTCCAAGTTCCATTAAAATTGCCTGACTTTGTGAAAAAGACAGTAGTTCACAAATCAATATTCCTCATTTCAGTCCAACATAGTATGGTCAACTGGCCTCCCCTCCTGAGCTGCTTCACCATTCATTTCATTTAAACCCTCTGAGAACTTCATTCATTTGAAGACAAAACTGATCCAAGCAAAGTTCTAACTCCTTTGAAGGCAGAAGCTTCCAAATTGGAGTGTAGTATGAACTGCCTAGGGTGCTTCATCTTGCTGTTCTTGTGGGATATACTATTTTATATGCTGAAAGAAATACTTGATCCTGTTTTAAAAACACTTGTGTTGGACGAATAACATCTTGTCACATGGACATGTATAAGAAATACCTCCATAATTATGTCCTTTAAGAAATGTCAGATGGATATTTTAAATCCATAGGAATAAAAAACTACTGATAAATGATTTTGTCTGAGAACTAGATCAAAACTCAAACACAGGTTAAACTAAATCAGGATTGTTTTTTAGACACGATGTTATTCTCTCTGTTAACAGTTCCAAAAGAAGATGAAGAAAAAGACTGTGAGGCCGAGCATGACTCTCCCAGCTCCCAATCTGTTTGCCAGCAGAAGCATCGTTCTCAGCGAAGACCAAAAGAGAAAATGCAGGGCTTGCAGTCCTGCCAGTCCCGGGACACCTGGAGATACCTGAAAATGCACACTGGACTCCTCAAGGCTTTGTCTACTGAGGAGTTAGAGAACTCTGACCACAGGTTTTTATTAACATCTTTATAGATATTTATTTTTGATATTAAATAATCTTCCAGCTGAATGTCCCTTGCCTTCCTTCAATTGATATAAAAAGGCTCATTTCTCTTTGTTCCTGACACATGGCCTTATTGCTGTCTCTGCTTACACCCAGGTATTGAACTGTATGCTTTTAGAAAAGTCTGTTGAGTGGCCTCTGCCTCACCTCATTTGTATTTCCAATATTTTCCTACTGTATTTCCTTACAAAGAAATGTCATCAGGCTAAAACTTATTTCTATGGTACCAAGCTCTTCATTCAAAGAAAAAACCTAGACTAAAAGAGTACGATTATAAAGATAAGAGAGTAAAAACATCATTAGAGCTCATCTTGTAGCCCATGTTCATCTTGCCCACCTCAGATTTCCCCTTGTTAATTCTTTCTTGGAAAGGCCTGGAGGCATGGGCGGGGTTGTTGTTTTCTGTTTGTTTGTTTTTGGAATCAAGGAATATAACTATAGTTATCCTCTGGTACCTTTAGATGCTGGTCCCAGAAACATGCACACACTCACTATGGATATCAAAATATGTGGACATTCAAGTCTTTTATATAAAGTGGTTCAGTATTTACATACAACTCATCCATATCCATGTGTATACTTAATCTCCAGAGTACTTATTTTAGCTGATGCAATATAAGTACCATACCAATAGTTGTTATACTATATTACTTAATAAAGAGTGACACTGAAAATGTTTTTACATTTTCCAGTATAGACAAGAATTCTCTTCTTCCAAATATTCTTGAGCCAAGATTGCTGGATAGCATGATGCAGTTCCCATGGACAGAAAAGGTCACCCGCACCTTAAAACAGAGATTCAGAGCTATAGAAAGTGTAAATGTGTGGTACTAGCTGTATCTTTCACATTTCAGACCTCAATGGATGACTCATTGGTAAAGTCTCATACACTAGAAAACTGTATCATCACACTTTTGCAGTAAACCATGGAAACTACAGTTGAAGAAGACAACATTTCAAATGGGGAGACTAAAAATATCATAAGAGCTCATCTTTTAGTCCATGTTCATCTTTCCCACCTCAGTCTTCCCTTTGTTAGTTCATCCTTGGAAAGGCCTGGAGCAGATACCATTTTGCTGGATGATAGATAATTAAATGTGAATGTACTATAGACAGAGGCATTAACTTGGATTGAACACCATTTCTGTGTATGTATGTAAAAGGTTTTTCATATGATATTACTGTTTGATTGATGGACTGAGCAAATAATTGCCCTTCCCAGTAAGGGTAGGCATTGTCAAAACTGTGGAGGGCTAAACAGAATGAAGAGGTGGAAGAAAAGGGAATTCACTCTCTTTATCTGACTGATTAAGCTGGAACATCAATCTTCTGTTGCCCTTGAATGGCATCTACACTATCAGTCCTGAGGATCTCAGACTAAACCACTGGCTTTCCTGGGTCTTCAATATGTGAATGACAGATCATAGGCTGCCGGGAGCCATTCCAAGATGGCGACCGTTCCTTGCTCCCCCGCCCATCGTGTCTGCCAAGATGGCGCCCATATCCGGCTTCCGGGTTCTTGTTGCTGTGCCTGGGCCCCTCCTATCCAGAGAAAAGCCCACCGTTTTATGATCCTACCAATGCCATTTAAACACGTGTATAATTGTGATTGGTCTGTAAAGTCTATATAGCTTCTTGTATCAGGAAATCCGCCATGCTTGCACGATAGGAGCCGCGGATAGCGGATGCATGTAGAGGCTTGCATCCCACTCGATAAAGGCTTGCTGAACCCGTTGCTGAGTGTCTTCTTCCGCGGGACGGGAGCGGCGCCCGACAACTTGGTGGCCCGTACGGGGACCCGGCCTGACCCTAATCGAGTGGAGAGGTGGTACGTACCTTCAGGTAAGCAGCGGCTTAACCTGGCCCTGGGTGGGCGCGACACCCTTGGGGAACCTGTGTCTCCTTGAGGAAGGAGAGTTTTCTGCCTGAAAAATAAAGGCGTGCCCGGCAGGCTACTGCGCCGATTGGGCTTCTTCCCCTTTTTCCTTTCGTTTTCGCTATGGGCAACACTCACAGCTCCCCGCTTGCCCTTTCCCTTCGTATGTTGCTGAAGTCCCGCGGGCTGCGGTTGGATAAGAGGACTGTGACCTCCTTCCTTGAACACCTAGATATAATGGCTCCCTGGTTCTGGCATACCGGGTCGCTTACCCTGCCCTCATGGGAAAAGTTGGGCCGCGATATTCAGTTTGCAGAGGAGGAGGGCGATATCGACCCAATGGTCCGCCCCATCTGGGAGATGGTGAGGGCCTGTTTAAAAACAGAGGGTCCCCCTGAGACTCGGCCCGAGTTAGGGGAAGCACGGCGTGCCCTTGAGGAGGCCAGATCTGAGAGCTCTAGAGATGGGTCGTGATTTTCCTCTGAATCTGACTCGCCCGAATCGGACGACGAGGGTGAGTGTGCGGACCTAAAGGCCAAATACGAACAGGATAAGGGGAACAGAGGGAAAGAGCATAACAACTCTTATGGAGCATTGCGCCACGACTTACAGGAAATGGGTGGTGATGAGGGGATGGCCGCTCTCAGCAGGGGGGCGGAGGTGGAACCCACGGCCCCGCCCTGGGAGCCGCATTTGAGGGAGGGAGGATGTGGAAGCCCATCCCATTGGGGGCCGCCTCCTCCCTTCCCTGGGCATGTGTTATTTCCAGAACGCTGTCCCTCTCAGGGCCATTCCTTTCATGGTCGCCTGTGGGACATGGCGCGCCGCGGCCTGTCATTTGATGACCCAGGACGTGGCCCTTACAGGTTTTTTCCGGTGCTCCAAGACGGAGCGGGAAACCCTTATTACCAACCTTTAGATATGAAACTACTTAAGAATTTAAAGGATGCCGTTGCTGCCTATGGCCCTAATGCACCTTTCACCCAGGCCTTGTTAGAGAACATAGGGACAACTAAGTTGACGCCCCATGATTGGTTGCAGCTTGCTAAGGCCTGCCTGTCTCCTGGACAATTCATGGACTGGAAGGCATGGAATGATGAGTATTGTAATGAAC
>PVKA01054114.1:0-10921 GCA_004027165.1 Ctenomys sociabilis | reverse complement strand
TCTTCCTTCCTTCCTTCTTTCCTTCCTTCCTTCCTTCCTTCCTTCCTTCCTTCCTTCCTTCCTTCCTTCCTTCCTTCCTTCCTTCTTTTTTTGGCAGAACCAGGGATTGAAGAAAGAGTGTTCTTACACGGGTTTTGGTGGAGGTCATAGGTCTAAATTGGAGGAGTTCAGTCCTTGCTGGCTTCATGAGATCGATTTCTGACCACTTTGCTGAGAATGACACAACTCGCACAGTAATGCAGCTTCACATACAGCTTGGGAAGCACAGAACCGTCGAAGACACTCGCTTCGGAAATGTCCCTGATGGTGGCGGGCTCCACTATGTTCCAAATGACAAACTTCATGGCCTTATCCTTGGGTGCAAGCCAGGTGCAGTTTGTGCAGCAAATAGGCTGCACATGACCATGGCCCTTTTTGGCAGGATCGTTGTTCCTTCTTTTTGTCATCATCCTGGAAAGGAGGACCCGAAAGAGAGCACACATGCTCTTTCTAAAGGCCCCAGGCAGCTGCCCTCCCTCCTGGAGCCTCTTCTGCATGCAGGGCACCTGGGACTAGAACGCAGGCATAACGCACCTCTCTGGGACCCCTCCAGTGTACCAGGGCCTCCCAGAAGGAGCTGCAGGCAGAGCTCATGGACTCCTCTGGACAGCGCTAGGCAAGAATGAAGGGGCTGAGTTTCAGCAAGGTCCCGAGGGTGCGGGGACAGCAAGGCTGGCCTGCCCCAGCCATGAGCGTCAGGTGCCAGGCGTGTGGCCCCCTCTGCCCACTCCCATCCACACCCAGTGTAGGCTGCTCGCTCTTTCCACTGCCTTGTGAGGAAGCCAACAGTGCAGCTGCCTGCACCTAGCACAGTCTCCACAAGCCACTGTGTCAGGGACATTTTGGACATCTCATCCCTGGTCCTCAGGGCTGGAGTAAGTGTCTTCCATCACACCCAAGATGTGTACACAGGACTGCTGGGACAGGACCCGTCCGCTGGCCTCAGAGACCACAAGCTGTGGATCTGCTCTTTCTTGGAGGAACCAGGTACACACCTGGTTCTGTCTGTCGCAGCCGTTCCTGGGCTGCCCAGAGCCAGCCCGAGGGCACAGAGCCTGGAGCTGCACAGAGTTTGGGCTAACCCAGGTGCAGTCAGCATGCAGACCGCTTGTGCCTGGCTCGGGTCAATGCCTGCACTTGAGGGAAAAGACGTCTCCCTAGGAGAAAGGGAGAAAGTCACAGGAGGGAGGGAGAGAGACAGACAACCGAGAGGTAGGTGGGGAGCAGAAAACAAGTTGCCAGAGGGCCTCCGGCCATAGGAGGATCTTTCACAGACCAGGCACAGACGAAGCCACCACACGTGGCTTAGGTTTCCTTTCAAATTCCTCCAGCTTTAGGGAGGGAGAGAACGCCAGCGGCTCAGTGGCTCCTGGCCTCCTTCTGCACACTTCGCTGCCACCCTCTCCTATTTGGTAGATGTCATGCCTGACATTCTTCAGGGAAAGCACAGCTCGCGTTGGGAAATATATATGCTGAGCACAGGCCAGCAGGCCTCCTGCCCAGATTCCAGATGTGCCCACCCTCCACCCCTGCCGTCACAGTTGTTCAACAGCCAACAACCACTCCTGGGCCCCAGAAAGCACCACATCGCCGGCACATCACGGGCCTCTTCACTCTCCTACAAGTCCACATCACCCCTCTCTATCAGTATTTCCACACAAAGCTGAACTGCGGACACAGGTTTGTCATTCAACAAACCTTGAGCACTCGCAGCGCTAAAGCCATGTTATACCAGGATATGTTCTGGTATCACTTTTGAGACAGTGCTTCACTAGGGCCCTGGCTGGCCTCCAATATGTAGTGATATTCCTGCTTCTGCCTCCTGAGTGCTGGGATTACAAGTGTGCATACATGAAGATTTCTGTCAACACTGGTGACATCTGGATTGAGTCACTTTTTGTTTAAAAATTACGTTACTGCTATGCTGGTGGTCCATACTCAGCTTGGGGGATAAATACACATACATGCCATATCTCGGGCAGTTTTTCTTTCCCTTATCCTCCCTAGATCCTCTTCCTGTCTACCTGTTTCTTAACATGTCTCTTCTACTTTGCTCTTCAAGTCATTTTTTTTTTTTTATATACTAGATAAACCACACAGTAAGTGACTAATGTCTTTCATTTAGTATTACAGTCTCGGGATTGACCCATTCTCCCATACAGACTCAAATTTATCCTTCTTGAGGGCTGAGTAGTACTCCACTGTGTATACACAGCTCACACTTTATCATCTGTTGATGTGCATATAGGCCACATTCAAGATATAGCTATTGTGAGTTGTGGTGCTATAAACATGGGTGCATGGATCCTTGCAAAATGATGTCTTTAATTTTTTGAAAGATACGCAGAAGACATAGCTGTGTTGAGTAGGATTTCTACTTTTAGTTTCTGGTAGTCGCCATACCCATTTCTATAACGGTTGTCCTAGGGTTACATGGTCTCTATTTCCTTGTAACTCCATGAGCATTTGCTGTTTTTGAGTACTTGATAATAGGGCTTTTTATTAGAGTAAGGTAGAATCTCAGTGTTGTTTTGATGTATATTACTCTAATGGCTAAAGATGCTATACATTTTTCATGTGTTCATTGGCTATTTGAACTTCGTATTCTGAGAAATGTCTTTTTATTTCAACCACCTTCTTTGTATGTATTTGGCACAGGGTCTCATATGCAGCTTGGACTTGGAGTGTTTTAAGCCTCCCCAGCGCTGGGATTATAGGCCTGCACCACCAACTCCTGGTCTCATTCAACCGCCCATTTTTTGGTTGTGTCTTGCATTTAGGAGGGGTCTAGATTTTTTTTTCTGAGGAGTAGATGGCAAGTTTTTATTTTTCTCATTCAGTGGAATGACTTTGTGGGTTGCTTCCTTTGCTGTGCAGAAGCTTTAATTTGATATAATCCCATAATCTGATTCTTGGTGTTACATCTTGTGCAATCAGGGTTCTGCTCAGGAATTCCATGCCTATGCCTAGCTCTTCAAGGATTTTATCAATTTTTCCATTCAGTAGATTTAGTGTTCCTGTTTTTACATACAAATCTTCGATCCAGTCTGATTTTATTGTCAGTTTTTTTTGTTGTTGTTTTGGTACTGGGAATTGAACTCTGAGCCTTAAACTTTCCAGGCAACCACTGTGCCACTGAACCACATTCTGGGCCCCTTTGATCCATGTTTATCTGATATTAGTATAGGTTGAGACATATAAATCTAGACTCATTCTTCTGCACATGGATAGCAAGTTTGCTCAGGACCACTTATTAAAGAGGCTATCTCTTCTCTAGCATATATTATTGACTCTTTTATTAAAAAAAATTAAATGGATGAAGGTGCTTGAGGTTGTTTCTACACCTTCTAGTCCACTGACCGACATGGTTATGCGCCAGTACCATGCTGTTTTGACTGCTGGTGGCTTTGTTGTGTAGTTTGCAGTTTGTGATTGTGTGCCTGGCTTTTGTTGCTCAGAATTGCATTAGCTATTTTTGGATCTCTTCTGGTCCATATATATTTTAGAATTGAGGTGTTTTGTTTTTTTCCTAGTTCTGTGGAAGAAAAAAAACAGCAGATAACATTTTGCCTGAGGTTAAATTGAGTCTAGATATCATTTTTTGTAATATGGCACTTTGGTGATATTAGTTTTGTCTTTCCAAGAACAGCAGATGGCTTTCCACTTTCTAATGTCTTCTATCTCATTTTTCAAAGCAATGTCACTTAGAGGCCTTTCATTTCCTCAGTTAGGCTAATTCCTAATTTCTGGAATTCTTTTGGAAGCTATTGTGAATGAGATTGTTTTCCTATTTTCTTGTCAGAGGGCTCGTTCTTGGCGACAGGATTGCTACTGATGTTTGTATGTTCATTTTGCATTCTGCTCCTTTGTTAAATTTGTTTTCATTGTAAGAGTTTAAGATCTTCTACATAATCAACTCCACCTGCAAACAACAACTTGGTTTCTTCTATTTGAACCCCTTTTCTTTCCTTCTCTTGCCTGACTGCTCTGTCTATAGTTTTGAGTAGCATACTGAACAGGAATCCTGACACTGCACACACTTGTTTTCTTCCTAATGTTATGTAAAGCTTCCAAGTTTCCCCCCTTTAGTATGATGTTGGCAGTAGTTTGTCATAAATGGCTTTTACTGATTTCAGTTCTTCTATGCCTATTTTCATCAAGGTTTTTATCATGAATGGATGCTGAATGTTGTCAAAGCCTCTTTCTGCACTTAGTGAGATGCTTGTGTAATTTTTACCCCTACTTCTCTTTATATGATGCATTACATTTATTGATTTACGTTTGTTGAAACATCCTTGCATCTCCAGGATGAAGCTGGCTCAGTCACAGTGTATGATCTTTTAAACAATTTATTGTATTTTTTTTCTTCTTCTTCTTGAGACAGGGTCTCACTATGCAGTTGAGGCTGGCCTTAAGCTCACTTTGTAGCTCAAGCTGGTCTCAAACTCACACCAATCCTCCTGCCTCAGCCTCCCAAGTGCTGGGATTATAGGCCTGCGCCACCATGCCTGGCTCCGATTTATTGTATTCTGTTTGCATGTATCTTGTTGGAGATTTTTGCATCTATGTTCAGGAAATTGGCCTACAGTTTTCTTTCTTTCTTTCTTTTTCTTTTTTTTTTTTTTTTTTTTTTTTTTTTTTTTTTTTTTTTTTTTTTTTTTTTTTTTTTTTTTTTTTTTTTTTTTTTTTTTTTTTTTTTTTTTTTTTTTTTTTTGCTAAGTACTTGTTTGGTTTTGATACAGAGTAATGCTAGCTTCAAAAATGAGTTTGGCAATGTTTTTTGACCCTTTGAATTTCATGCAAGATTTTGAGATTTTGCATTAATTCTTCCCCAAAGTTCTGGTAAAATTTGGTAGTGAGTCCTGGACTTTTCTTAGTTGGTAGGTGTTACGGTTTATATGTAGATGCTTACCCATAGCCTCATGTACCCATAGGAGGGTTTCTTTTTTTGGATATGATTGTATCATTGGTGTGCAATACTGGATCATGGGTGTGTGACACTCTAGATATGGGCGTGAATGATGGGTTTACTCACCAGGAAGACCCACTCTGGGTGCAGGTATCATCAACCAATAGGCTTGTGGCCTGTTTTCTGTGAATGCAAAGGGAAAGAGAGAAGGCAGGCTTGCTGTTTCCTGCCTGCCATGCCATGGACTGTTTGTCCTGTGCAATATTCCCTCTGCCATGCTGCCTTGCCTTGGAGTCAGCTGGCTATGAAATGAAACCTCTAAAAACTGAGCTAAAATAAACCTTTCCTCCTTTCTCTTCTGGGTATTGGATATTTTTGTCTCAGCAATGAGAAAGTGACCAGGGCAGCAGAATTTTTATTACTGCCTCAATGTCATTGCCTCTTATTGGTCTGTACAGGGTTTTATAGCTTCCCAGTCCAATTTCAGTAATTCATATGTGTCTAGGAATTTATTCATTTCTTCTAGATTATCCCATTTACCAGAATACAGGGTTTCAAAGAAGTTTCTTATACTCTGGATTTCAGGGGTGTCCATTGTGATTTCTCCTTTTTTTGGTTTCTAAATGCACGGATATGGGTCTTTCCTTGGTTTCTTTTGGAAAGTTCGGTTAGGGGTTTATCAATTTTCTTTATGCTTGCAAAGAGCCAGCCTGGATCCCTCTTTGTTCAGGGATGCATCCTGCACCTTGTAGTTTGTAGGACTAACAAGGGGTCAGTAACCTTGGCCCCTTGCTTGCAGGTGCCTGTACCATGCCTCCCTTCTCCTGTGGCAGCTAGAAATGTTTGCAGATGCTGCCCAGTGTCTCCTAGGGAGCAGAGTAGCTCCTAGCTGGGAACCACTGTTTTCTGTGGATGAGCTCCATGAACCCTCACTAAGATGCACATCTGCCAGTGTCCTCATTTTACTGAGGAGGGAGACTGACTTGACCAGCTTGCCATGTCCAAAGTCACACAGCTACTGTCACAGACAGTAAATGCTGTCTGAAATTCTGCTCTAGGGCACAGTGCATGAGTCCTCTCACGGTGGACCCCATGAGGAGTGATGTCTTTGAGGCTGCACTGCACACTGCTGGGGGCCCCTGAGGTGTGTGTGCCCTTTTTTTTTTTTTTTTTTTGTCTTTTTGAGACAGGGTCTCACAATGCAGTTCAGGCTGGCCTTAAGCTCACTTTGTAGCTCAGGCTGGTCTTGAACTCACAACAATCCTCCTGCCTCAGCCTCCCGAGTGCTGGGATTACAGGCATGCACCACCACGCCCGGCATGTGTGCCCTTTTTTGAGGTTGAGTTCACCAACCCTATGAAAAAGTCCATAAATATCAGTGGATCCTCACCCTACCCCTTCTTTTCTCCATGACACTTCCCTAGGCTGCCCGCTGCCTCTTTCTTGGTGTGGAGGAGCATTAATAATAGGTTAATAAGAACCTAAAATAGCTGGGCATGGTGGTCCATCCCCATAACCTCCACTACTCAAGGCTGAGGCAGGGGATCACAACTCTGAGCAGCCAAGGTAACTTGGAGAGATTTTTATCTCAAAATAAAAAGAAAACAGAGGGTAGGGAATTGTAGCTGAGTAACAAAGCACTTGCCTAGCACAGGCCATGCTCTGGCTTCATTCTTCAGTACTGGAAAAAAAGCATGTCTGTAACTTTATAAGCCAACAATTCTTGTGTACTTACTATCTGCTAAGAGTCAAGGGCTGTTTGAATATTTCATTTAATCCTAGGACAAGCCTCTGAGGAAGGGGCCATAAGTACCTCCATGGAACAAATGGAGAAACTGAGGCACTGGGAGGGCAAATTATTGGCCCAAGTTCACAGAGCTGGAAGGTGGCAGAAACTACACTCCTCACTACAGTGTTGAGCTGCCTCTCAATCATGTTTGCTACAGTCAGTACTTGCATTTAATTTCTCATAAACACTGTCAGGTTGATGTTATCGGCTCTATACATTTGGCAATCAAGCCCCTAAAGCTTAAGGGAGCTGCTCAGGCCTCTGAGTTCCAGAGAAATCCTGAGGACTCTGGTTCTTTCATTGGTGGCCTGAGCCCCCTGTGGACCCTGAGGTGACCTGAGTCATTTCATTAACTCTTCCCAGCTTCTCTGCCAAGGCCCATGTGTCCATTTCACAGGATACGTACGTGACAGGGAAGGCAATGTGCAAAGGCAGCTGAACCTGGGTCTGCGGGATCCCAAGGCGTGATTCTTCCTAGTGCTCCCCGTACCACGCGGGCACTGTGACAGCCAGTCCACCCTGATGACTGCAGTCTGAGTCCCTGAAGGATGGGACCCTTCCTGCCACTGTTTATTTTGTAACTGTCTTTCCACTCATACCAAAGGGGAGAATCCAAAATGGCAGCTCCAGGTGGTGAGACAGATGGTGAGCCTGGGGCCTGAGGGGCTGCAGGAGAACCTTTCACCCCAGGGTCATCAGCTCTGCTCCACAGGTCGCCTGTGGCCGGCAGGCACTGTACTACGACAGCTGTGGGATCTCACTCAGGAGAGGCCTGCGTTGTTCAGGCCTGGTCAGCAGAGATAGTTGGCCACAGCCCCGAAGGCTACCAGCTGCCTACAGCTCTCCACAGCCATATCTCAGCAGCTTATTGCTTGCCCTCCCAGAGTCCTTTGCTCAGTCATGGCCACCCTCACAGAACAAAGCATTTAACCCCTTGGGTGCAAGAAGGTGGCAGACTCAGGCCTGAGCGCTGGTTGGATGGGTGACCTTTGTGCCTATCCTTTGGACCCAACTTTTTTGTTTGTTTTGAGACAGTGATTTGCTAAGTTGTCCACTTGGCCTTGAACTTGTGATGCTCCCACCTACGTCTCTCAAGGAACAGGCCTCCACGCACACTACCCAGGCTGTCTTTTCTTACCATCATCAGAGTTCCCAATCTGTTTGTGTAGCTTGTGGCTTCAGTAACTGCCTCTCCTATCACTTGTTTTCTTACTAGCAGTAGTAATAATAGCAGAATGGTTAAGAATGAGGGCTCTGGGTCCGGACCCCTCCACTCTGAAACCTGGATCCCCACTGTGGACTTCTGCATTCTTATCGGTGAGCCTATTCGTCATGACGCTGACCTTGAGGGATGTTACGACTATTACATGAATGGAGGGCAGCATGATTTAACCCAGCACACAGTTAGTGCTCAACAAATGCCATTAACTGTTACTATAATGCCTTGTGTCCTGCCCATTCTGTGCAGGAAGCCTTCTCCCTTTACTTTTGTTTTAAAATTTGGATGAATCCTTGAAAGGCCAGACCGAGCCTTTCCTTCTCTAGGAGGATTTCTGACACCCAAGTGGAGGTAGCATCCTTCCTGTGCACTCCATAAGATCTTTGCACATATAAAGGCACATAGTGGATCCTTCACCTAATACTTATAAGGAGGTAAATTTTTCTGAGTCCTTACTATATACTACTTTTAGTCTTCTACTTAATATATCTCATTTTTTCCCCTTAACTTTATGTCTAAACAATTCATCCATGTTATAGATGGGAAATCAAGGCTTAGAGAGGTTAGGTAACTTGCCCAAGCTCACAGCTTTGAGTGGAAAAGCTCAATTGTGATGAACTTCCGGGGAACAGGCAAACCCATCGTGGAGGGAATGGGGGAAGAGCTTTGCTGTACCATCTGTCAGATGCTTACAAAGTGAAGGCAGAAACCCCGATTTCTAAGAATATCAATCTGTTTTTTTCATAGCAAGCTTCTGGTGTAAACAAATTAGTTTCTGTGGTAAGAGTTTACAGTAAGTCACTCTCTTTTCCTGGAAGATACATGTATCAGTCAGGACCTTTTCTAGGGTAAATAACAGGAAATTTATCTCAGTTTGGTTCAAATTAAATGGGAACTTATTGACTCATATAACTGGAAACCTTAGAAATAGCTTCAGACATAGTTTACCAAAGGATTATTTTTTAAAAATGTTATTTCTCTCTCTCTTCTTTTCCTCCTTTTCTTCCTTTTTTGTGTTTCTCTCTTTCCATCCTTCAGTTTCACTTTCGTTCATGTTGGCTTAATTTCATGGCACCCTCTCCCCCAAGCTATTGATAAAGATGTCTCCCCGGACCTTTAACTCCACCCTCTACCCCAAGTGTAAGATAGTAGTTTTTCTTTAACTGTACCAGCTAACGTCCAAGAATTGATTCTGATTGGCTCAGCTTGGATCATGTGCCCATCCTTGAACCAATCACTATCCCCAGGGCAATGCTCTGCACTCATTGGTTGGATGTAAGTTATATGACCATTCCTGGCTGGAAGCTCGGGATCAGCAAATAGTAAGCCCACAAGAAATAGTTGGAGAATGAATGAATGATTGAGTCTATTTCTAAGCAGCGGTTTGCGTCTCTTGGTTTTGAAGAGCCCCTCTGTTAGCTAATGTGGCCAGAAAAATCTTTCTGGTGTTCCAAGAATTCCAAATTGCCTTTCTGGAAGTATGTATGTTCTGAAAGATTGGATTAGAAACAAACAACAAAAAAGCAGGATGAAATGTGTGCCTTGGACTCTCCAGCCAGAAACCAAGGAGAACACAATTACAGGATTTTACTACAAACAACAGAGCTGCTCTCTCGACCGGCCTTCCCGTGTGAGGAGACAATCACCGCAGCCCTCAAACGAGGCAACAGTCTCCTACCCAGCGTGTCTATGATCTCAGACTGCTTGGATGGACTGCGTTGTGTAACTTATTTCAGCCTTTCGACAACCTTGGGAGCTGCTGCTGTTCCTTACACTGTACAGAGAAGGTTCGGGGAAGCGAGGTGGCTTGCCAAGGCCACGCGACGTAGCAAGCTGTGACTCAGGAACCCTCCAATCCCATCCTTGTATATTACAAATGCATGACAAGTGTAAACTCACTCTCCATGATGTTCTGCCCCTAGATCCATGTATGAGTTCCACTCCAGAGCCCCAACCAGCAGGGATTTTTTTTTTTCTTTCTGAAATGTGAGTTCAATACGCCTGTACTTTTATAAACACAAAGGGATTTATTACTTTGCAATCAAACTGCTCCAGGCCACTGTTGTCTCTTTCTTCACAGGGCAAGGCTGTCATAAATTACAAGAGCTCCGCATTCCAGCTGGCACTTAGCTGGGCCACTTAAAATCACTTTGGACTTTGCCCCCAGCTGACCTTTCCAAGCTACTTTCCAGGCATCACGACTTCCGGGACCGAAATGGGGTGGATAAGAGCTTTGCTCTTCTAAGCAGAGCCACAAATTATTCTGAGAGAGAAGAGAAACCTCTAAGCGACAAAACTGGGACGCCAGATAGAGTTGCATTCTGGGACCTAAAGAACTGTTAGAAGAGGAGGGAGATGCACCATGGAGAGAGGGCTGAGGGAGACGAGCCAGCCTTCTCCTCCTGCCCTGCTGGGAGAACTCAGTAGCTGTCCTCAACTAAGGTCATTCCAACCTCTCTGCTGAACACCACTGTCTACCAAAAAGACACCCATTCTTCAGGGCAGGAGACAGTGCCCCTTTTCTGTCCCCAAACAAATGCCATCATTTTCCCTCGCACTATCTAACGCAATCATGACCCGGGGACAGTCGCTCCAAGCAAGCCCTGATCGCGTCACAGTTCCATCATCAGTGTCCCTACTACTACTAAGCATTATTTACAATGAAGGCATATCACTGCATCAGAATATATTAATGTATGTTACAACATACTATTATAATTGAACAGTGATATTCATTGGACGCTGAGAGTATACTGTGTGCCAGGAATGCTTCCAAATACTAAAGAGGATAGAATTTGTGTACCAGCCTTGTAAACAAGTCCTCGATTCTTCACGGGTGACATCATTTGTCCAAAGTCACATGGCCATCGCAGGGTTTAACATTCCACTACGGTGTGCCCTGCCATGATCCCTGTTTCCCAAGAGAAACAAGTACCGGAAGGTGATGTGTCTCAAAGACAGTCAT
>PVKA01054113.1:0-10920 GCA_004027165.1 Ctenomys sociabilis | reverse complement strand
AAGTTGAGGCTGTACGAATATTTGTTCCCAAAGCTGCTATAACCCATGATATCCCTAACAAAAATGCAAAAGTTAAATCCCTGGGATATCATAAAGGAGAATTCCTTGGTCATTCAGAGGGACTTACAGAACCTAGAAAAGAACTCTCAGAGGTAAAGAATATATTGGAAAAGCTCAAGAACTCTGAAAGAAGGTTACTGCAGGACAAAGAAGGTCTTTCAAACCAGCTCCGGGTACAGACAGAGGTAATAATTGCTTAGTTGGCTTTAATGCTTTTTTTTTTTTTTTAGAACAGAGTCTACAAGGTTCTCACTATGTAGATCAGACTTCTAGTGAGTCTCCTGTTTTCAGCCTCCCAAGAGCTGGGGTTACAGGCCCATGTCACCACATCTAGTCTCAATCTCTGCCTCAGCATGCCCCAGAGGCAGGGCTGGCACAGCACACGGGAGGATTGCAGCTGTACTCTGCCTAAGCAGGCGCTTTAGTCTGCTGAGCTATCCAGCCAGCCCTTAATGCATGCTCTTACATCTCGGTCTTTCAGGCCTGCACATTAGAAAACTGAATTTCTTCACATAGATGTCATTTATTATTGGTCACCATTTATCTAAAATGCGGCTTAAATTTATCATGCCTCTCTCAGTGCACTTACTGATTATGTTGAGAACATATACTTTCAACATGGTCACAGATAGAGGAGGTGTAAGATGCTTTAGACAAGACCACCTATCAACTCTACAGGTAGGTTTCCATGATAAGTTGCCAACCCAAAGATGTACTAAGTTGATGAATTCAGCAGTCCTTGTTTCTAGGATACTAAGTATCTTTGCCTGTGTATACATTACACAGTACATGAAATTAAAATAATGGTACAGTAAGTTATTGTGTCTTCATTATAAAGGAAAAAAATCTACAGTGTTTGTGTTGCTTTAATCTTTGTCTTAATAAAATTGATTCAACCTTCCCATATTTTTCTGTTAGACTATTTTTTTTTTGCTAGATGATGGTTTTTGTGTCATTTTTGTAACATTGTTGGTGATTCTTGTCCATAAATATTTTTAATGTATTGAGTAATATAATTTTGTATATCTTTAACTGATTTCTGAATATAAATGTAATACATATCTACTCGTAGACATTTTGGAAAATATAGAAAAATATTGTCAAAAGTGATATTACTTTTAAGGGCTGGCCAGATAGCTCAGTGGATTAAAGCACCTACTTAGGCAGACTCAGGGACTGGGGTTCCATTCCCTGCTCCACATGCTGTGCGGGCCCTGCCCCCAGGGCTCACTGAGCTGGCGATTGAGACTGAGCATGATGGCTCACACCTGTAATCCCAGCACTTGGGAGGTTAAAAGCAAGAGAATCATTATGAGTCCAATCTGTGTAGTGAGACCCTGTAGACCCTGTACTAAATATAAAAAAAAAAAAATTATAATTATACCATGCAGATGTAGCTATGTACTCTATATAATGGATTTACTTAATATTATCATTTACATTTTTAATTATTGTTTTCCTACAATGTAATATTATTTCATAATTATGAGTAGTACTAGTGCTATTCAATGGCTACAACTGTACCTAATTACTAACATTTGTTTTAATTTTTTACTTCTTTCAATAAAAGTGTAGAGAATTACTTATAAATATCTTAAACTACTTCCTTTTCTTAACTTCCTAAAAATAAAAATCATAGACAAAAAATATTTTTTCTGGGCTGGGGAAATAGCTCAGTGGTCTAAATACCTGCCTGATAAGCACAAGGACCCAGTTTGATACACAGTACTGTATGCTGTGCCAGTCCCCAAAACTGGGGCATGCCATACATGCCTATAAAACCAGGAGTGGTGGTGCACACCTGTAATCCCAGCACTGGAGAAGCTGAGACAGGAAGATCACGAGCTGTATGGCAAGACCCTATATCAAATAAATAAATAAATTTTTTAATACTCTTTTTTCGGCAAAATGTATCAGTTTAGTTTTCTCATGTTTTCCCCTTTCTGTGTTGAATGGAAGCAGTCTTTGTGTGTGTGTGTGTGTGTGTGTGTGTGTGTTGCTTTTGGTGGAGCCTAGGATTGAACTCAGGACCTTGCGCTTGCCAGGCAAGCGCTTATTCTACTGAGCCATTCCCTGGCCCTGGAAGCAGTCTATTTTCATGATTTGTACTTTATATACAAAGACTTAGGCCGGCCAAATAGTTCAGCAGATTAAAGCACCTGCAAGCAGGGTTGGGCTGGGGGTTCAGTCCCTGGGCCTGCCTCACCAGTCCTGCCTATAGGGCACTATTGAGACTGCAGCTGAGACTGGGCATGGTGGCATGCACCTGTAATCCCAGCTCTTGGGAGGCTATGAACAGGCGGATCACTGTGAGTAAGATCTAGTAATGAGACCCTGAACACCCCATAGACCATTTTTTTGGCATTTCCCTAAAATGCCAAAAAAAAAAAATTTGAAAAATCTTTAAGACTCAGTTTATAACCACATATACAACTTAAATATTTAATATTACTTTCTGATACTTTAAATAGTGGATACCCAAGTTACACAAACAGTTTCTCTTTCATTAACTTTCGTCCATTAAAGTCAGTGACATTTCTTGGTGGTTGTTTTAGTTATGTTTTTCACTTTTAGGTAAATCGTGAGCTAAAAAAGTTGCTGGTGGCTTCTGTTGGAGATGATCTTCAGTATCACTTTGAATGTCTAGCACGTGAGAAGAATCAGCTTATTTTGGAAAATGAAGCTCTAAGTCGAAACACAGCTCAGCTCTCTGAACAGTTAGAACGTATGTCAATACAATGTGATGTGTGGCGAAGTAAATTCCTTGCAAGCAGGTACTACCTATTGTAAACAGTACTAATGTCTTAGTAATTTTTCCTTCACCGGGACACAATACCTGACTCCCACAGTTTAAAGGAAGTTTATTTTGGCTCATGGTTTCAGTTTCTGGTGGGCTGCCTCCTAGTCAGAAACAGGACACAGAGAGGGATGGTAAAGGGAACAGTGTTCGCCTCATGACACCCAGAAATCAGAGAGAAATGAGAAGCTAGAGAAAAGAACGTATCCTCTTCCAGGTCACATCTCTAGTGACCCACCTGCAGCCAGGCCCAGAGGCAATTGTGAGCCCACCAATGGAGTGATCCACTGTTGCCTTAGCACCCCCATAATCTAGTCACCTTCCAAGCAAACAAGGCTTTGGGAGAACAATTTATGTAGAACTATGCTATGGAAACTATTCCTGGGTTTTTTTTATTTGTTTATAATATTGGAAATGAAACCTGGGGCCTTCACACTAAGGTATATCCCCAACCCTTTTAGATTATCTATTTTGAGACAGGGTCTAAATTGCCCAGGTTGAGGTTGTAATCTTCCTTCCTCAGGCTCCCAGGCCACTAGGATTACTCAGATGTACCTCCGAGCCTGGTTTATTTCTTAGTTTTTAATACAAGAAAGTAGATTGATTAAGTGTGAAAATGTCTGACTACAGTTGCCAAAGTACTTTGTATATTATTAACATGTATTATTTTCTCCTGTGAATGGTCACATAGTCTCCCTAAACGCAGAAATAAAAATCCTCCCTCATTCTAGGAATCTCTGCCACTACAGTGTTTAAGACTGAAACAAAATAGTAAACTCAGACATCTGGTAAATATTAAAATCACAAAAGGCAAAACTAGGTTCTTTTTCCTGTCTTCTATCTGGAGACCTCAAATATTGTTCTCAGTCCCTGAAATAGGATATTCACACTCCTCACTCCATTCTCATAGCTCTTTTGTCTGTGTAACAAACTTCTCAATCTTTTTGTCCCTAAGCATAAATAGGAATTATAACATTTTTATAGCATATCGAATAAGACAGCTCTAACACAGTGAAAAAGCACTCACTCAGCTTCATAATGTAGCTCACTTGCTTAGTGTGTATGATACCGGGGAGTCACTGATTGTGATGTATACATTTCCAGGAAATATTTTTTAGTAGTTTGAGAATATTTTTAATAATTTATTATTCTCTGAAAGTGCTTCATTTATTTTTTTTTTCTAGTTTTGCGGGTGTAATTTGAAGCAAATCATTAGTTGTTTATTAACTTGGAAACAAAGTTATTCTTATTGAACTCTTAAAAGGCAAATCATGCATACACAGATACCTCAGTTACAAATGATTCTGTTTGCAAACCAAATTGAATGAGGACTGAACAAATCAATGGTTATGTTTAATGTTGACCTTATGGGGAAATTTGCTTCTCCTCTGCTCCAGTTTGATTTGTAATCAGAATTGTGGAAAGAATTGAGTTCATGAACAAAGGCACCATTGTATGTTACACAAATTAACTTTCTGGACACTCTGATTAACATTGATAGTAACAATCTAGACAATAAAAATAATTCATATTTAATGTCAAAATTGTTTTTATTTAAAGAAAGTAGTTACAGTGATCTGAGACTTAAGGTTTTCAACCATTTTTTTTAAATTTTTGATTCAATTCTATCAGTAGAGAAATTGGTTAAATAACAAAAAAAGCATGAAGCTCATATTTAAAATTGGAAATGAGATAGGTAGATGCTAAGATGGAAAATTTTCAAAGAAAATGAGACAATGTGTGGAAAAATTTGTGTTAATCTCTTCTATAAATACATTGCACGTATATCTTAAACATTTATATTGAAATACACATAATTTGGGGAAAAATAATGGTTACACATAGAAGAATGAGCATGTCAGCAGGAGGAAAGACAACCTTCCTTTTAGAGAAGCTGTACTACATCAGTGCTTTCCTAAATGTAAAGTGTAGTTGAGTAGTAGGAAAAGAACTCATTTTTGTTTTCCTCTTATAAAATGTTTTCTGTATCTAAAATCATGTAACTTGGAATTTAGTGGAATTCCAAGTCTCAGTGGAATAAACGCTTCTCCGGCAAGTGCAAGAGCCTGAGTTCAATCCCCAGTTCCACAAAAAAAATAAAAACATGTAACTTTTTCACCATATAATCAAGCTGTAATAAGATTAAATTCTGAAGTCATTGTATAGAAAAATATAATATTTAATTTTTCATTTTGTAACTAGATGCCTTTAATGTGCTCTAAAGTTACAACATTGTTAAATAATTTTTAGTGAAAAATTTAAAACTACACAGCAATTTGACTGTGTTACTTCGTTATTGTAATTTTTCTGTACATGGTTGTTGGGGAGTTTGCAAGTGACATTTTGACCTTTTTCAGGGTAATGGCAGATGAGCTAACCAACTCCAAAGCAGTTTTACAGCGTCAAAACCGTGATGCACAAAGTGCTATACAAGATCTTCTGAGTGAACGGGAGCAGTTTCGTCAGGAAATGATGGCTACCCAGAAGTATGGCCCTATTTACATTCTAAACTTTTCTGGTTTCTCTTGCGGTTTTTTTTTTATTGTGAAAGTTCTTTTTTAAGTTTTTTGTCTGTATGGTTGGCTGATTTTTTTGTTTTATTGTGTATGTGTATATATGTTTAATAACTTACTGAATTTATGTATGTATATATAGATATATATATAGATATATATATAGAGAGAGAGATATAGAGATATATCTATATATAGATATATGTATATATATTTTTTTTTTCTGTATTTAGGACAGGGTCTCATTACATAGATGGGACTCACAGTGATTCTCCTGTTTTCAGCTTCCCAAGTTCTGGGACAACAGCGTGCCACCATGCTCAGTCTCAATGGCTGTATCATTGGGGTGGGGCCGGCACAACACGAGATCAAACCCCAGCCCCTGTGCTGTGCCTAAGCAGGTGCTTTAGTCTGCTGAGCAATCAGGCCAGCCCTTGAATATATACTCTGAGTAGTACTTTAAAATAAATGCCCTATAGGGGAGCAGGCAAAAAAAATTATATTCTTTCCACATTCTTAATTGGAGAGACAATTACTAGTAATAGAATAAGTGTCTGAATGTAAATGCAGTTTTTGGTTATTATTATAACAGTTTTTGGTAGAAGCCAAATGTACCTGTTTTGTAAGAAGATTATTTTGTTCCTTTTTTTTTTCTGGCACCATGTATTGAACTCATGACCCTGAATTTGCCAGGCAGATGCTTATTCTACTGAGCTATTTCCCCAGCCCAAATAAGATTATTTTGAAGGCTCTCTATGGTATTACTGTTTGTTTTCATATACATGTACTCCAAAACTATCAAAACTGATGATATTCCAAATACTTAGTAATCTTCCTTAAAAGCAGCTTGTACTTTTATAGAATTTATTACCAAGATAATCAGTAATAGCCAAAGAGTAACTTTTGTGGGAAATTAGAAAAACAAAGTACAAAATCTGTGAAAGGAAATCATCAGTACTTAGAGGGAAATTCATGGCTTTAAATGTTTATTTAGAAACGAAAGATCTCATTTGTGATTTATGCTTCTTCAATAAACACAAAAAGCAAAATAACCCCCAAATAAGCAAACTGTAGAATATAAGGATAAGAACTAAATAAAAAGAAAGCTAAATGCTAGTTATTTAGTAGAAAAGAAGTCTGGAGTTGTGGCTCAGTGGTAAGGCCCCGGGTTCAATCTCTAATGCCACAAAAGAAGAGAAAGAGGCAGGAGGTGTGGGAGGAGGAAAAGAGGAAAAGAAACCACAAACCAGTCTAATTAGGAAAACTGGAAAGAAAATTCACACTATTAGGAATGAAAGGTATATATCACCAATTGTGTAGACATAAAAAAGATAGTAAGAATATTTTTCACAACTCTCTAGTACTAAATGCAACTTAGATGAAATGGCCAAACTCTAGGCTACTCAAGAATATAACATGAATAGCTCTGACTTATTAAAGTTGTTGAAATTGTAGTTAAGAATCATCCTGTATAGGACATTTCAGACCTTGATGTATTTGCTGGTAGATACTAGTAAGACTCTAAGAAAAAAGTCAAATGTTTTTAGCATATAGAAAGAGAAGGAACAATTTCCAGTTCATTTTTCTGAGTCCAGCATTATCATGATATCCAAATGAGACACATATGCAGAAATCTTGAAGAGAATTTTAATGATTCAAATCAAGTGACAGAAAAAGCTGTTTCAAAGATGCCACTTGGTATTTGTGGAATAATCCATCAGAGGGGAGAAAAATGCATTTGTCAACTACTCTTTTAATTAAGAAGGTTACCTAACTATAAAATTGCTTCATTCCTTTGTTAGAAAAAAATATTCACTGTAAATTTTCAAGAGGAAAGAAAACACAAATCTAGTGATAGAAAAAGCTTACACATTATGACCTAGTAAGGTTAATCTGAGGTGTGACAGATTGGTTTAGCAGTCAAAATTCAGTGACTGTAATTCACTGAAAAAGAAGAATCATAGATGTGCACAAATTAGATCAGTATCTGTATTAAAATCAAATAGTTTCTAGAAGTAATATTTGTTGAATAATTTCCTGATAACCTGGATTTTGTAGTTGAGAACCATCCTGTATAGGAAATGGTTTAGAAAAGAAAGATCTCATTTGTGACTTAGGTTTCATCAATAAACACAAAAAGAAGCATAGATTAGCAGCTGCTTTTTATACTATAAGTTATTTACTAGATTTACTGAACTCTGAAAGAAAAGTATTAAATAATCTTAGAAGTTGTTGACATGCTATTAGTGATTTTCACATTTTGTCCTCCTTACTGTTCATGTTCCTGTGTGTTCTGTGCAGATTTTTAGAGGAGCTCCTGCTTTCCTTGCAGTGGGGAAGAGAGCAGACCTACTATCCTAGTGCCCAGCCCCACAGCACAGCAGAACTGGCAGTAACAAATCACAATTTGGCAAAAGCAGTACATTCTCAACTTTTGGGAAATGTTGGCATCAATAATCAAAAGAAGATTCCATCATCGGTTGAGTTCTGCAGCACCCCAGCAGAGAAGATGGCTGAAAAAGTAAAAGATCATCCCTTTTCTGATCCGTAGAGCTACTTTTATGATCTGTGGAATGTAACTCTTCTGACATCTTCTAGGAAAGTGCTTGGCCTTTGGAATTGGCAAATATGAGCTCTGCCCGTAATTTTTACCTAGTAACTTGTGATCTTGCAGAAAGTTATTTCCTCCTGTTAATTTTCTCTAACATTAGGGTTCTATTCTGAGAAGGAAAAAAAAAAAAAAAAAGCTTTAAAAGAGCTCCAATTTTTTAAGCTAAAAATCATGGATAGTGTTTTCTATATTTTGAGAAAAAAAACACTAAATTTTTAATTTAGTACTAATTAGTAAATAGGTTACTCCCCATCTAAGAAACTACTCAATTCATGCAGATAGGTAAGACTATGCCAAATAATGCAGAATTAAATAATGAACCAAATATGAACAGTCCTGAAAGAATTCAAGTCCCATACAGGAGACATTAAATACTGTGATCTTGAAGTTTTATGAAACAACCATAAAATTTTTAGTACTACTTCAGTATGATGGTACATGGCTGTAATCCTAGAATTTGGGAAGCTGAGGCAGGTGTATTAAGAGTTCAAGGCCACGGCCGGGGAGATGACTCAGTGTGGCAAGCACAAGGGCCTGAGTTCAGTCCCCAGTTCCACCAAAAAAAAAAAAAGAGTTCATGGCCAGCCTAGGGTATATAGTCAGACTTTATCTGAAGTCCACCCACCCTGCCCCTGTACTATCAAAAGAATTTTAACACCCATGTCTTCCTCTTACATCTTGTTATTCAGTAGAACTGTTCTGCTATTACAATATTTATCTCATCTCTCAACTGCTTTTCTAACTAGCTATAATTCATTCACTCTGACTACCCCTCTTCCTTGATCATTATTTTTAGTCTCTTGATCTCATCATGTCTTTCATCTCATCAGCTCACTCTGTGCCTCTCTTCCTATCTTGCCTAGGCTTTTTTCTTTTTTTTTTTAGTTCAGACTTCATTCTTAGGTACTTTACTTACTTGATCCTTCTACTCTAGTACCCTGAGAACCCCAATAGTCCTTTGTCAGTTCAGCTGCTTGCCTTGTTTATTTTGCTGCCCATCAAATTACTACGTTACAGTCAGAAAATTTTCATTCCTGATTCATGAAGAAAAAGATAGCATAGGTCCTCATGATCTCGCTTTGTAGCCAGAAGCCCGTATCTACAGTAAGGAGCATTATGAACATTTTGCTCTCAGGTAAAGAAGTCCCTCCTAGTCCCCAAAGCATAGTTAAGATATGGGATAATTGGCACCACCCCCCATCCATCCCCTGTTGTTATCCATTCTTTTTTTTAAGTCCCTCTTTTGGGTTAACATGCCCAAGTTCATCCAGGAATAAACAAAATTCCTTCTATCATGCTCCCTGGATGTGGCCTTACCACCTTCCCTTCACAGCAAGCAACCTTGGACACGTACCTTTTCCTGCATACCATCTATTCCTTAATTCTGACCACCACTTAAAAGTGGAGAACAGTTCTAGCCCCACTGTTCTCACAAAGCACGCAGGTGAAGGTCAAGAACATTTACTTTATATTGTATTTTACTATCAAGTATTGCTTGAAACTCTCTTGTCACTATTTCTTGGCCTTCAAGCTAATTCTCTGGGATTTTCATTACAAATTTTTTTCTGCTTCTAAATGTTCCATCAGAACCTGTTTCTACTGTTTTAGACATCCTTTCTGAAATGCCATTTTTTCTCAAGTCTGCACTAATTTTGTGCCCATTCTTTCTCAGTACTTGAGAAAGAGGGGGCATCCTCCTGTGATACTCTTGAAACCTTCCTCGCATCATATACTTTGTGTATTCACTTCGGGACTTATTCCTTAAGCTGTGTACTTGTGAATTCTCTGAGATATATTTTCTGATTTCAAGAGATTCATACTTAGCTATATATTTCTATTTAATTCTTCCTACAGGTAACAATATAATATCCTCTTTCCTCCTAGGTTTTGCATTTTTATTTCTTTTCATTGTTATCAATAAAAGAGAAGTAATTTCATCATTACTTAAATGTAGGTAACCTAGTAGTGTAATAAACTGGACATCATTGTTAAATTAATAGCTTTATGAGAAAGGAGATACTGCTGAGTATGGTGCTGCATGCCTATACTTCCAGCACTTGGGAAGCTAAGGCAAAAGCACTGCTGTGAGCTCCAGGCCAGCTTGGGCTACATAATTAGTTCAAGGCCAACCTACACTACAGTGTGAGATCTGCCTCAACCTCCCCCATCTTCTCCCCAAAAAGGAATGAAAACAAAAGGTGATAACTTCTCAAATTCATCATTCAAATGTTATCATTTATGGCAGGATCAGTTCCATAGCAATGCAGTGAAGTTTTATGTCAATGAAACCAGAAGCTTTTATCATTCATATGCATACATCTGATATTACCTCTCATTTTTCTTAGGTTCTACGCATTCTGGATCCAGTTACCTGTACAGAAAGTTCAGCTGACAGCCCATTTGCTGAATCTTCAACAACCACATTACTTGCTGCGAAGAAAAATATAGGAAGATTCCATCCCTATACTAGATATGAGAATATAACTTTCAATTGCTGTAATCACTGCCAGGGAGAACTTATAGCCCTTTAACATTCAATATGTTGGAAATATATTTATTACCGAAGAGTCATTATTCTTTGGGAGCTGGGGTTCTTAGGATGCTAAAAGTAATATTTTCTCTTTACATAATGTATATCCACAGACCTATTTCATTACTGGATTCTACATTACTCTGTCTTAATAACTATCTCAGGTAAGAAAAGGATGAAACTGTGTTCTCTATTTAGAGAAGAGAATACTTTCCAGGCAGTACACAGTATTTATGCTAAAAGACTTTAAAACATTTTTATAACTTGCTTTTAGGCAGGCCCTAAATTGCTATGTATCTTGTTAGATATCTTATGTGGATTAGTTTCATTTTGCTACACTAAAGGCAAAAACAGCATGAGTCAATTGTGGGCACTTGCACTGCTGTCCAGTATGTTTTCTGCATTGTAA
>PVKA01054112.1:0-10920 GCA_004027165.1 Ctenomys sociabilis | reverse complement strand
CATTACCCTAATATATCTACCTCATTGATGACGTTGACTTCCCTCCCCTCTGCTATATAAGCTACCTCACTTCCTTGAATAAACGAGACTTGATCAGAATCCTGTCTTGTCTCCATTTCTCGCGTCCCTGTTCCATGTCTTTGTCAGTCCCCTCTCCTCCCCCAGGTGACCTGCGTTGACTGACCCGCTGGTCGGGTCAGGGAAAGGGAAGGAAAACAAACTGTACATTATGACCGGATTGTGTTTAACTCAGGAATGTAATTTTCCCTGAACATTATAAAAATATTTCAGACTAATGCAGAAACATTGTGATCATCTCAATAAGTGCAGGAGGATTTCAATCAAATTCATCACCTATTCATAGTTTTTAAAAATTTTCTTAGCAATCCAGAAACTGGAAATAACTACAAACCAAAAACATAGCAAACTGCATACTTGATAAGATATCAAAAGTGTTGTCTATAAAATCCCAACTGAAAGAAAGTATAAGCTTATACATTTAATAAGGAACTCATATTGAGAATAGTGAACTCCCATGACTCAAAAACAATTACAAAAAGAGAGTAGAAAAAATAGACCATTCCCAGTAGAAGACATATGGCCAGCTGACCAACAAATAAAAAGATGTGCAACCTTATTGGCAAGACAATGCAAATTAAAACAACAATGAAATACCCAGTGTTAGAAATAAAACTCAGAAAATAATAATATCAGAGAGGATGTAGAACAAATGTTAATATACTGCTGTTAGGAAAATAAGTTAGCACAAGTACTTTTGCAAAGCCATCTGGTGTTATACAATATATAATGCAGAGATTATTGTTTGCAATAGTAGAAAACTGAAAACAAGTGAAATATCACTTGATAGGAAAATGAAAACATCATATATATGAATTATATATTAACATAATAAAATTTTAGAGCCCTGAAGTGAGATACACAAAACATTTCTGGTGAAGGAGAAAAATGAATGAGTGCAGAACCCGGGAGCCAACAGCACGTTATTAACGTTCTATTTCTTTCATTGTGTGAGGGCTGTGCGGACATTTATTTTTAACCTTTACCCTGAGAAATTCACTATAATCCACATTTTGCCCAATTACATCTCACCAGATTAAAGCTGTTTAACCTCTTTTTGCAAAAATTGATCAACTTAACCATGAAATATTAAATTATATCAGGCAGGTTACCTTGGCTTTTCTGTGTCCCTCTGCCTTTAAGTTTCAATCCCACATTGTTTAGTCCTGAATAATATAAAAATGACCCCTCACCTCTTAAATGAGGCCCTCAGCACTGTCTTTAATTGCATCAGGTTTATCTCAAAATGCGGTACTTTTAAGGGCATTAACCTCTCATTCTTGAGCATAGTTCTCCTGCCAATGACCTTTACAGGCATGTAGCGACTTCTGTGTGTGCAGTCAGGAGGAGGAATCGCGCCTGAGGGGGGCGCAGGCTCTGGTGGTCAGATCAGTCCACGCACACCCGTGGAAGGAAAAAGCACACATGACAGGAATTACACTATACAGGCAGATTTCTGTAACTAACTAAGAATATATACACATTTCCATGGTACAATTTAATTTTATTAGAAGATATTTTGTAAGAGACTTAGTAAACTATTACTCATAATGAAGAGAAACATAACAAAATAGGAGAGGGATTTTTTTTTACTAACTTACCATACACAGCAGTTAAAATTAGCCAGTGCCTTAGAACACTTTTGGACAATAGCAGATATTAACCAACATTACCCCCTCCTATCTCTTATGTAATACTATTTACCATGAAAAGCAGAAATCATTACATAGCTATTTAGCTTTGGACCTCTTTCAATAGAATCTGATGAACTTATTAAAAGCTGGGCCTGAAGGCTTGCAGGGCCCCTCTCTCCCTCTCTCTCTCTCTCTCTCTCTCTCTCTCTCTCTCTCTCTGTGTGTGTGTGTGTGTACAGATGCATTCATGTATAAGTATAATATCTAATGAAAATTATATATATATATATATATATATATATATATATATATATATATATATATGAAGAATCTCAATGTCACAATGTTTCTAAGGCCACCTTTCACAGAAGAGCAAATAAAGATTGCTTTGCTTTATTTCCTCTAATTTTCAGTTTTAGCTGTTTCTTTTCATGAAATCTGGTTTTCATTTTCTGTGGAGGTCCTCCTAGCTGACAAACACCCCACTGTATCAATATTGTCAAGCACTGATATTTAGCATCTGATCAGGGCAAATGAGCAAAACATTAGATGTTTAATGAATAGTTACCGATAATAAGCAGTTTCAATTTTCAAATATTGTATGAAGCCGAATAGAGCACCCTCCAGGAGGGAGCGGCCCTTCCTTGCAGCTACTCAGCGGTGTCTCACTGACGGAGGCAACAAGGAGCGTGCGCACGCGTGAATCGAGGCCTGACTGGCCTGCAGACACGCCAGGCACTAGCCGAAGGGGCTGCACAAGTCGTTCATGTCCTCATTTCAGACTGAAAAGCACATACATCTGGCACTGTTATGCTTGACTGGTACTAGCTCGTGGCATATGAGCAGCTGAAGAATAAATTGAGGGACATTGTTAACCATAACTAAAATGCACTGCTGTATTTTGCTAGATTAAAATAACAGCTCTTGTTTTGTCTAAGTTGTACTCACTTTAGAATTCTAGTATGTGCATTTCATTGTCAGTTACCAGTACATTTATAACAAAACAATTCATAAAGTAGATACTTACAATTTGTACGTATCTATTTTCCAGTAAACCAAAATTAAATTTCAGGAAGTGAATTTAAAAAGGTAGCTTAAAAGGCACATAAAGATACTTAAATATGAGGGATGGATGAGACTTTTATGTATATGTAATAATGAAAACTTAAGAGAGTCCAAGAAGGTCTTTGGTGGTCTTCCATAACCAGACTCCATCCTGTATCTTGGATGATACAGAGGCACGAAAGCTGACTTGTGCTTCCAAGAGTGTAGAAGGCACAAAAGAAAATTATACAAAAAAAAAAAAAAAAAAAAAGTATTTTCACTAGACTTAAGCCAATAGAAATGAAGAAGAAACATGAAAATCTTATGGGTGGAGTCTAAAAGACTTTGGGACTCATTGGATATGAAAAAAGAGGAAGAGAAGCATAATAAAAAATTATGTAATAGCGACTAGAGGTATAACACCATTAACAGAGCAAAAGAACCAAGTGGTATCAAATTTGAGTGGAAAACATGACATTTGTGCTTTACCTTTTAAATGGTTTAACTTTACTCTCTCAAAAATGCAACATCTGGCATATTGGAGAGGGAGAATTTTTAATATTGGCTGATTACAGGAAAGAATGAGTGAGCAGTGACAATGTCCTAGCCCGTCACAATGTCACCCAGTGGGTGGAGGGCACCTGCAGCCCTCATCTCTGAGCTGCAGCAGTAGCCGATGTGCATGGGCAATGAGCTGTGCTGCTTGGGAGAGGTTATTTAGACTGAATTTTAAGCATGAATCCATGTAGTTTCGGTTGATATTGATTCCTAGTACACTGAACACTTAGAGTTAACAATTTTGTTATTTATCCTGATCTTTAGAAATGGGAAAAGTTTGCCAAGCTTGCTCTTGGGAAAAAAATGCAATTTTAATCAAAACATACTCTAGCATGTATGGGAATAGTTGAAGGTGAGGTTCTAAATTAATAAAGAAAAATGTACAGGTTAAATGATCAAATCCTACTGATTTGTTGTACAGTGTGCTTGAAACTGCATGATCATAAAGGCAGATTTTACTTTTTGCATGACTTATGTAAAACGATATGTTATTCATGAACTAATAGCTACTAAAGAACAAGGAGCATATTTGAGGAAGGTGGGGGGAAGACTCCAGCCAGAGAAACACTTGGTATGAATGTAACGTCAAGAAACTTTGCAATTCAGCAAATGGGGCCGGGGAGATAGCTCGGTAGAATAAGTGCCTGCCTGGCAAGCACAGGGTCCCGAGTTCAATCCCTGGTACCGCAAAAAAATAAGTAAATAAATAAAATACATAAAAATAAAAAAGAGACTTTGGAACAACAGTTCTCAGCCTTCTGGAATGCATGGTCACATATTAGAAGCATTCTGCAGGATGGCAGTTGAGCAGAACTAACAATAAGTTATTACCAGAAATGCTTGCTCTGGTCATTGTGCCCCTCCTGTTCTCCAATAAGTTTCCTGCCTGATAAGCTTGCTTAAACTAGGTTAGCATGCATCATGTACCAAGCCATCTCTTCCCAGCCCTGTCCCATGACCACAATCACAAGTGTTGCAAATGTCTTTCTTTGACACCTTTGTTCTCATATCCTAGAATTGCAAATAACAGCAATGGGAGCTTCAATTTGGAGTTTTTTTTCCCTATTTCTCTGATGCTGAAGAAGCAGCTCCTCTGGGCTTCTCCATATTGAACTGGGTCTCCTCTCCGAGGCGTCTGTCTTTCCTGTGTCACCACAGTCACGTAGCAACAGCAGGTCATTTTCACAAAGCTCAGTGAAGACACAGGGACATGAGCACTTCCTATATTGATTATGAGAAATAGTTTGGTAAGCCACTTAATATCATAAAATCTATCAATTTTGTGTGTTTCCACCAATAATACCATAGTCATTTAGGATAAATCACTATTTAGCTATTCTGAAAGATATGCTCACATAAATAACCATATATACATGATTATTTATACATAATATATATTATATAAATATATATAATACACTGTGGAGAGGAAAACATCAGAATGCTAAATCATTGTTTATATTCATAGTTTTAGCCTTGAATTCATGTTTCATCCTTTTATACATACAGAGTTTTGAAGTGTGGGGAAGGGAATTGGTGTTCCAGATCCTTCCACAAACGGATTCATTTTTCCATCCTCAGATTGACCTATATAATAATTAATAGATTTTAATCTACTTAACTTTAGAGACATCTGCTATATTAATGTCTGTAAGTATAATATCATGTATGAGCCTTGTCCGACACATGTGTGTCGAAAACATTTTGCAATGTACTGATTTATCGAAGTTGTCCTGTTAATTTGTTTACCTGGTGTATAAAAACATAAAGTTGTACATATTAATGAGATATATCACATGATGTTTTATATAATATTTGTCAGATTAAACATCT
This sequence comes from Ctenomys sociabilis, assembly GCA_004027165.1. NCBI lineage: Eukaryota > Metazoa > Chordata > Mammalia > Rodentia > Ctenomyidae > Ctenomys > Ctenomys sociabilis. Next base: position 5,773 of record PVKA01054112.1, on the reverse strand, counting down.
CTATTTCCTCCAACATTTATTATGCCCAGCACCTTTTCTTGTAGCTTTCAAAAGCATGGAGCACATCGTTGTCCACCATGGTCTCCTGATGCCTTTGCTACCCGGGCAATAAAAAACATGGCCAGAACACAAAGCCTGTTAACTTTGAGGCTAACATCAGTTACTCTGTGCAGAGAGGGTCAGCACAGGCTTTTCCCACTAACAACAAGGAAGGGGCATTTTTAAAACTGGTGTGCCACATTTCTACCTTCATGAGAAACCCTAAATTGGGCTGGGGAGATAGCTCAGTGGTCTAAGTGCCTGCCTGGCAAGTGCAAGGACACGGGCTTAATCCCCAGTACAGCATGTTGTGCGGGTCCCAGGACCTTGGGCACAGTGGCATCACCCCTGAAATTCGGTGTGGTGACACACACCTGTAATCCTGGTGCTGGGGAGGCTGTGACAAGAGGATCACTCCCAGTCCAAGCTGTGTAGTGAGACTCTGAACCAGATAGATAGATGATAGACAGATGGATAGATAGATAGATAGATAGATAGATAGATAGATAGATAGATAGATAGATAGATAGGAGATTAAAAAAGAAACCCTAAATCAATATTTCATTTTGAGAATTTTTGTATACAAATATATTATGAAGTTAAGGAGATAATATTTTAGGTGGCTTTAACTTAATTTGTGTGAAATATAATATGGAATGACAAATAAATTAGAAATTATGTATAATCATGACATTTTGCTAAGTCAACCAAAGAGCCATGAAATTCTGTATAAACTAGATTTTTTTTTTTGTCCATGGACCTGCTCTTTTCTTCATGGGCCTGTTCTTCCTCAGGAAATATAAGAATAATGAATTATTTTTAATACTTGGTAATGGTTACTTTTTAGACACCATAAATCAACCTGATAAGCCATCTGTATCAGTTTTCTTACACACTTAGCTCAGCAAAAAGGCACAAATGTTGGCCTCATGTTGAAACTTGGGAGCTCATCACATTTCTAACTATTTAAGATTTTTAAATCCAAGATGTGGCAAAAAAGATGATGGGGGAATCTGAAGATATTACATTTTCCTAGTATTGGACTGGCAATAAGAACCTGCTATGTTTTGGTTGTGAGAGCCTCTTTTCCCTAAAATACATTGATACAGCTTCGGCAGTTCTTCCAGCAATGATTCGGCATTGACTACATTTCTTAGCTGTTGTTCCTGCCTCCCATCCTCATTCCAGGTGGGGAAAGAATTTTGTCCTTCATAATTTTCAGTTATTTTCCCAGAGTGATTGCATAGAATGACTACTTTTAAAGAATTTCAGAAGTGCCTCCACATTTTTCCAACTTTTTGTTATTTCATAATTTTTCTGATAGATCTATAATAAATCCATGGTACTGTCATGGGAATTCTATCTTTACAGCATCTTAGTGATATTTCTCAGGATAAACACATAAGAGTTTGGAAACACATGCACAATTTTTGGAAAAATATTGTGAAAGGTAATAAAGAGAATGCTAGTAAGTACTAGCACCACTAGTAGTATTAATATTTAAGCCTCCACTTGAGGTCTTCCTGTGGACAAGCACTACAAACATTGTTTCATAGGACCGAACAGATAGTTCAATGGATTAAAGTGCTTGGTTAGGCAGGCGCAGGGACCATGGTTTGAACCCCAGTGTGCCTTGCCAGCCTTGCCCTCAGGGTACGCTGCGATGGTGATTGAGACTGGGTGTGGTGGAGCCCATCTGTAATCCTAGCACTTGGGAGGCTGAAAACAGGAAGGAAATACTACCGTCTGATCTGTGAAATGAGACACGATAGACCCTGTATTAAATACATAAAAAAATTATTTTACAATACTGCCTCAGTTCAGAACTTAATTTGATCCACTATTACAGGGAGGATATTTGTGCTGGTGTTCATCTCCTGATGGGAGTTTCTGAACAGAAACGAATTGTAACAAATACTTTTATTTATGAACTGCATTGCTCAGGCCAAAGTATCACTGTATATATTACCCCCTTTGATGCTCACAGCAAGCATGGCATGGAGGCATAAATATCTTCAGCAAGCTATCAAAGGTCATAGTTTGTAGGTAGCAGAGTGTACTGCTATCCCTCAACATTATCAATCTGTAGTACTAAGTTCTACTAGGGTTTTGATTTTTTTGAATTCTACTTATTCTTAATTCTATCCAATTTATCTTTAATCATAGCATCTTTCATGTCCTCTTATATGAATTGTTATATTTTGTTGAGTATTTAGTGATATATGTAATACAGATCCCCAAAACATACATCAAGAAAAACATAGCAAGAAAAGAACACTTGTATAAATACTTTGATCCCAACTTCATTGAGGCACCATGACATTAACACAAGTCACCTTTGGGCTCTATAATTGCAAGAGGTACTCATAGAGGTGGCCATTAGACTCCAGATATTTATTCATATAGCAGACTGGTGACATGTGCATGCATCTTTGGGAGCAAACTATATTTTTCAACAGTCAAAAATCTTCCAATTATCTATTGCTATATACTTTCCTGACAAACACTCATGAAATTTCATGTATCTGATAGTAACTTCAGAAAACTATGAACTGCACATTTTACCCCTGCTTCTCAGCTCTAAGTAGATTTCTAGATGGCCATGCTTTGGTGTTAATAGGCATAAATCAATGAATACAAAACTCCATTTGAAAAATATACGTTGATTTCATTTCCTAAGGATGCTTCACACCCCTTCCCCAGTGCACCAGACTTTTGTGCTTTTAGATAGAAATAGAAAAAAATGTTCCATTCCTCATGATTATATCTTCACAGCCCAGAAATAAGCTCACTTGACATTATTGGGTCTGCTTACGTCTTATGGCATATCGAGATTCAGTAGCAAAGTTTAGAATTTAGCCTTGGAGTTATGTGGAATTCAGACACTTGAATTTTATTTAGGGAATAAAATTCAAGTGTCTCAATCTTCCTTTAAATATTGAAAGCCATTTAAATCAGATCAAATATGTCTGGGAAATGAGAAATACTCCCTTGAGTTTATTCCCTCCAGAACAAGGACAGTATTATTATGAGACATCTTCTTTTTTCTAAAATACTCTAGACACTGTTACAGGGTTTCCAAAGTAATAAATAAATTATGCTAATTTGTGTGCAATTAATGGAGAGATAAGGACAAAGGAAAATATGCAAATGGAACAGTGGTCTAACAATTAGAGCATTTTGAGGTTAGCAGCTGCTAGCTATGTATCTGGCTGGCTGGCTGTGAGTATTTGCTTGTAGGCAGGCCTCAGAAAAACAAGACTGGCTGCTACCCAGCGACCTTGACTGACACACGCAGGCCCTAAGTGGCAGGGCTTATCCTTATAGCTACTATGGGTGTCTGGCTGAATTGCAAAGGAATAAAGCATTTGCAAGAAACAAAACCTTGGTTCTGGGTTCCACAACTAATGCTGATCTTCTTTCTCCATCAAAGGCTCCAGCACACAAGAAGCAGCAGTCATTCTAGAGCTGGGTTAGTTATCTGCCATGCGCCATGGACACTGACTGGAACACAGGACAGGGGACATGGAGAGAACTAAGATCCAGAATGGTCGCTGACTCTAGCCCATTTTCCTCAGACAACATGTGATGCTGAGGAGGACAATAAGGTTAACAAGACAACAAAATAGCAATGAAATTTAGTTTGTACATTTCATTCTTTGGTATCATCTTATGGGAAATAATTTTATTACATAAATAATTAATATGAACTAAATTGGGTCCATATAGTTATCTTTAAAAACTACTTGAAGGGCTGGGGATCTAGCTCTGTAATACAGTGCCTGCCTGGCAAATGTGAGGTCCTGAGTTCTACTCCCAACATCTAAATAAATAAATAAATAAATAAATCTTTAAAAGAGAGAAGGGCTGGAAAGATAGCTCAGCAGTTTAAAGTGCCTGCTTAGGCAAGCTTAGGCAGCTATAGGGGACCATGGTTTGATCCTAGCACTACGTGCTGTACTCAGCCTCTCAGGGTAGACTGAGACAGCCAATAAATAAATCTTTAAAGACTAAAATTATTTTGAATATTCACTATTACTAATAATAAATACTTTCAGTTTACTTACATACTATAAATGGAGCTCACTTATCTCCAGAATCTAACCCATGTTAAACTACAGTGAAGTATGTCAGTATATTTTTCAGTGTGTGATCCCCATCACATTCAACTTCTTCACTCCAGTTATAAGATTGTTTCTACCTCCAGCAACCTGGTCAGAAAGACTGCAGAGTTAATTTTTGCTCCCATAGTTTAAACAGTGAGATCAAGCCAAAAAAAAGTATGGTGCCTTGCTGAGGACCAGGGCGGCAGTTACTGAAGGAATTACTTCCACATCTGAGTAGATGAGTCCCATGAAATCAAGGGCAGTGTCCTAGCCTGCTCATCAGGCTTTTTCAGCATTTTTAACTACAGGTTATATCGTTTTAAGGCTTTATCCTCCCAGGAGAAAAAAAATCAGTGGAAACGTCTGTGCATCCATAATTATGGCTTGTTGAAAACTGAGCATTCTGACCTCTCAAATTAATTTAATCATTCTGAACTTGACATGGGAACAAAGCATGCTGCTCTTGAATTTTTCCTCCCAGGGCCCCAACCACGTTCACTGAAAACAGGAATGTAGGCACAGTGCTCAAATTTTCTCAGACAAATCCCAGTGAATCTCATGAGCTGGTTCTGTCTTATATTTAGAATCTATTGCAGCTTTTGTGATGAAGAACCCTCAGAGTCATTACTTGAGCCTTCAAATAGGTCTTGTCTCTTTCCATCAATGATTAATCACCTTTATGAGCTTGCCTTTGACTCTTATTTTTTAAAATTCTTCTATTTTATAATACACATGGCCTTAAGTAATAAAAGCTTATCCAAGGAAAAATTATTGACTATTCATCTCCTGATCTTCTATAAATTATCTTCATCTTTCCAGCTGCCTCCTTGTTTACCCCTAGATATGCTTTATGCTTCTCTTTTTAACAAACAGATCTCATTTCCACGCCAGCTGTTGGTTTTATTAACTAAATATGAGCTCACTCACTACGGCTCATCTCGGTTTTCTCAGGGATATTTCAGGATCTAATGTAACACTCCTGTTAGTATTTGTACTATACAACAAATCTATGCATTGGTATTTCTTTGCAATGCTTTCAGTCAAAGATGTTTAATGGTTTGAAAGCTTGAGTAGTACTCTAGGAATGTTGCAGTTTAGTAGTAATAACTCTCTTCCAGAAATTTGTGGTCACTCTAAGACCAAATTCATGACTTTTCTTTAGGTCCACTACTTGTGCTAAAAAAGCACAAACCCAAAGAATCTGAAGCAACACCTAAATGGTAATATTATAGACTCCTAACTTTTTCCACAGCAGCTCTCTTTGCCATCACCTACTCTGCCGAGCTCTTCAGGCTAGCTCCGTCATCCCCTTCTTATTTCTGCAGTTTGCCCTCCTTATCTTTTGCATTATGCTAACCGAATATTACTCCCTGTGAGAGAAAAATAGACTTTTTCATCAAAGGGGGATATTTAGGTTAAATCCATTTTATATTTTTTTTCCATTTATTTTTATTTTATTAAAATACAAATGTCAATCAGACAGTTTCAAGACACCTTAACCATACAGAGTCGATGAATTAATACATTGCAAACTGTTTTCATAACGTTTTGGTACTGTACAAGGTGCATACATGAAATTATATTTACAGGTTTTTTTTATAGCTGAATTATATCAAAGATTCAATAAT
>PVKA01054111.1:0-10961 GCA_004027165.1 Ctenomys sociabilis | reverse complement strand
TCTCCTCCTCTTCCTCCTCCTCCTCTTCCTCCTCCTTCTTCTTCTTTTCTTCCTTCATCTTCTTCTCCTTCTTTCTTTTTATTCTTTTGTAAGACAGGGTCTCTCTATGCAGCTCCGGCTGGCCTTGAGCTCATTTTGTGGTCCAGGCTGGTTTCGAACTGACAACAATCCTCCTGCATCAGCCTCCTTAGTGTTAAGATAACAGGCATGCACCACCACACCCAGTTACAACAACATTTCATAAAGGTGAATTCATTGTTTTCTTACAGATGTTCTGTAAGATTAGTATATACTGTATAGATTAATGATGCTCATACTCAGGTAATGTCCAGTACATCACAGACGCCACTTGGCCAAAGTGGCTCAAGGAAGCCATGTGCTAGGGCTTAGTCTCCAAGCTATGGTGCTACTGACAAGTGCTGAAGCCTTTAAGAGTGAGGTGTAGTGTAAGATCTCCCACTCACTGGAAGAATGCCATTTCATTGATGGGGATATTAGAAATACAGTCTCTTTCTCTTCCTCTCTTTCTCTTCCAGCTATGAAGTGAGGGCTCCCTCCACTATGATCCATCATCATGTATTGCCTTCCTGGAGACCCTAACAGCACAGACCAAATAACCATAGATTGGAACCTCCCAAACCTTAAGCAACTGTCTTTCCTCTTTTTTAAATTGATTATCTCAGGTACCATGTTAGAGTAATTAAAATCCTACCAATACACATTGAATCCTAAAATAGAAGAGTCAAGGTGAGAAAAAGATTGCACATAAAAACCAATGAAATATGATGTTATTGATTACATTAAGAAGAATGGGTTAAAACTTCAGTCAGAAGACAAAGATTGTTAAATACATATTTTAAGAACTTCCAAAACCTATATATTATTCACAATAAGTATAACAGCTAATTCTCATAATTCAGAATAGTTATGTAGAAGAAAGCATGAACAAGAGTTAGCAAACATTAAGATACTCTTCCTAGGGAAATTGTAATCTCATATAAATTTAATCTTCAATACTAAAAACTCTAGGACCTGGGAGGCTGAGTCATAGAGAGACCCTATCTCAAAAACAAATAAAAGGAAGGAAGGAAGGAAGGAGAAAGAAAGAAAGAAAGAAAGAAAGAGAGAGAGAGAGAGAGAGAGAGAGAGTGAGAGAGAGAGAGAGAGAGAGAGAGAGAAAGAAAGAAAGAAAAAAAGAAAGAAAGAAAGAAAGAAAGAAAGAAAGAAAGAAAGAAAGAAAGAAAGAAAGAAAGAAAGAAAGAAAGAAAAGGAAGGAGGGAGGGAGAGTGTCATCATAGCCAATTAAAGGGCAGCAGAGCTGGAGAGAAGCTCCAAAATATGCACCACAAAAACACAATACAGGTACACTGAAGCAGGGTGGCAAAGATAGCCAGATACAAGACAGCAAACAGAAGAAAAAACTGATGATATCCAAATCTAGCATCAGCAGAGTTCAAAAGGAGAAACTAGACTACTCCTGGACCATACTACCATTTACACCCAAGTGCAAAAATTCTTAATAAGACACTGGCAAACAATGCAAGAAATCATTAAAAATATAATACCTCATGACCAAGGTGACTTCTCCTAGACATGCAAGAATAGTTCAACATACATAAATCAATACAAATAATGCATCACATAAACAGAAGAAAGGAAAAAAATCCTGCAATAATCTGATACAGAAAATGCCTTTGACAGAATTCATCATCAATTCATGATCAAAATCAACATGGTAGGTAAAAATGGGGCTGAGGAGATGGCTCAGTGGAAGAAGCACTTTCCTAGCAAGCTCAAGGGCCTAAGTTTAATCCCTGGTTCCATAAAAAAAATAGGTATAGGTATAAAAATGATTATGAAGATCTTATCTTAAAACCACATATGAAAAATCTACTTCACACTAAAATCTGAAACAACACAATCGTTCACTATCACAACTCCTGCTCAATATAGTACTTAGAACATTAGCCAGAGCAATCAAACAGGCAAAAGAAATAAAAGATATATGTAGGGGAAAGAAAGATTAACCTTATTTGTAGACGACATGATCTTGAACACTGGAGGAACAAAATTTCAAAAAAAAAAAAAAAAAAAAAAAAAAAAAAAAAAAAAAAAAAAAAAAAAAAAAAAAAAAAAAAAAAAAATTTAAAAAAAAAAAAAAAAAAAAAAAAAGACTCCCAGAGTCTAATTAATTAACCAATTTGTAAATTAATTAATTAAATAGTATGGTACAAAATCAACAGGAAATAAAATAGCATTCCTATGCATGCACAATGGACTCAATGAAAAAGAAGATATGAAAAGCAAACATGCATAATGGATTTTAAAAAATTAAATACCTAGGTATTGACTTAACAAGGAAGTGAACAATATCTAAAATGAAAAGTTTAGTACTCTGGAAAAGAAGACAGAAGAGAAGAACAGAAAATGGAAAAACATCACTTACTTCTGGTTAGGCAGAACCAAAATTGTCAAAATGGCAGTATTCCAAAGCTGATACATAGATTTAATGCCATCACAATCAAGACATCAATGCTATTCTCACAAAACTAGAACCAAAAGAGACCCACAATGGCAAATCCTGAGCAATAAGCGCAAAGCAGGAGGCATGACAATCTCATATTTCAAGTTATGTTGCAAAATTATGATAATAAAATCATCATGGTACTGGCATAAAAACACACATGTGAATAAATAGAAAAAATAGAGACTGTAGAAATAATTTGCAGTATAGACAAACATCTCAGAGTTGACAAATCCACTGGAGAAAAGATAGCCTTTTCACAAATACTGGTGGACAACCTGGCTATCCACATGCAGAAAACTGAATCTAGACAGACATGCCTCCCATGCACTAAAAGAAAATCCAAAGTGGGCAAAACCCCTGGATATTAAGCAGACACACTTAATTTTAAAGATGATGAAATAAATAAGGCTATTTAATACATAAGCATAAGTAAGAACATTTTGAACAGAAACCCATTTGTACAGGAAATGACACTGCAACCAACAAGGAAGATTATATGAAAGCATAAAGTTTCTGCTCAGCAAAAGAAATAACCTACAAAGTAGAGAAAAAAATTACAAGGATGTGAAATTTTGCCAGCTACTGACTGAGCAGCTGCATAATATCTGATGCATAGACAAAACTCAAAATTTAGTAACTCCAACTTAAGAGATCCAGTAGAAAATTGATCATATTGGAAGGGAAATTATAGATGGGGGAGATAGAAAGGAAGGAAGGGAAAAGACAGAAGTGATGAGAAAAGAATGAAAAAGGAGAGTATGGTTAAAAGGGGTAGAGAAATGTGGGAAGGAGAATCAAGTTATGTGATGTACAGGTATAAATTTCCTATGGTAAATATGACCATTTTGTATACCTAAAATGTACCAATAAATGTTATTAATTGAAAAATAAAAGACTAAATAAAAAGGGCAATTAGAATTAATAGATTCATTTCAGAAGAAGATACACAACTAACCAACTGGTGCATCAAGAAACATTCAACTTATTGACTTTCATAGAAATGCAAAATAAAGTGATATTGAAATTCACTACCATCAAGAACTCAAAAAATAGAAAATGTTGGCAGTTTCTAGGCTACAGGAGCCATTCTACATTATTAGTACAAGTGTAAACTCTAGTACAATCTCTAGATAAATCAATCTGAAGATTCCTCACAAAAGTATACATAGAAATTGTATTTGACCCAGCTACTTCCTTCTAGGTATCTCACCAAAAAAGTTAAAGATAGCATATTCTGTGACACATGCATTCTTATACTTCTCTATATATCCATACGTGTTTGTAGCAGCACAGTTTATAGTAGCTAAATCTTGGATGAAATCTGTGTCCATCAACAAATGAATGGTTAATGAAAATGCATATTTACACAATGAAGCACTATCCAGCCATAAAGGATAAATTTGAGCCATTTGTAGGAAAAGGCTGCAGCTTGAGATCATAAAGCTTAGTGAAATAAATCAAGCACAGAATCTTAAACACAGCAAGATTTATCTTACAAATGGGAGGGGAATCTAGAGCTGGAGGGAAAGGAGAGGTGCAGAGAGGTTGGGTGATTAAAATGGATTAAAATGTGAAGTGCACATATACGTGAAAAATGTGCAAAGTCTTTGACCATTTGAGAAAGATTGGTTATGTAGAGAATGTGTTCATTATGTACTGCACCATCTACTAATTAAGAACATTTTAAATAAAAAGATAGAGATAGAAACCAAAGTTCAGCAGTGTTAAGTGGCTTGCTTCCCTAAGACCATTACACTAATAGGGATCAGAGTTGGGACTCGAATCTCTTCTAGCTGAGCCTGTAGCCACAGCTTCTTGCACTACCCTACAGCACTCCCTGTCCCCCAGCCTCCCAGTCACCACCTGCTCTCCAGCGATTGCTGGTTGAGACTTCAGGTGCAAACATGAATCTCAAGCAACTGAAATTTTAGCCTCTTTGAGCATGTTTGCAAATGATTGAGAAAGTACAAATATTGGTTGTGAAGGCATAGATGAATCTTAGTATGTAGGTGAATTTGCAAACTTGGAATCTACAAATAATGCAGATGGGCTGTAATAAAACTTCATCAAGAAGATACCCTTATTTTAAAATTTATAAGGACATAGGAACACAGCCTTAAAATATATAATGTGAATATTTACAGAACTAAATGTCAAATAAACAGGAGAAACAGCAGGAAATTTTGATTGGCTTTCTTGTGTGATTGGCCAATAAGCAAAATATTTTAAGGTTATATGGAAATTAAAGAACATATATATTAAGACAACTGCCTGTTAAAAGAAAACATTGGATTTCTACTTTATATCTTGAATCAAGTGAAGTTTCAATTGTGAGAGACAAAAACATGAAGCTCATAGAACAAAACAAGTGACTATCCTCATGATCTCATGGTGGTGGCGGATTTCTGAAGTAGAATATACATATAATCAATCATAAGGGGAAATAGAGGGCCAAGGAGACAGAGAGAGGTTAAACTCAAATAGAAACTCCTTTTTCATTCAAAATCACTACTTGTTTTGAAAAATCAAATAGCAAATATAAGGTGATTTTCAAAATATGTGTGATATCTAACAATAAGCCCATAGCCTAGATACACACTATGTACCAAAACTAAACCATTCAATGTAAATGACAGAATTGCCAATTGAAAAAACAGGTAAGATGTCACATTAAGCACTTTACAGAAAAGAAAATCTAAATGGCCAATAAATCCATTAAAATATGTTCAATCGCACTGTTAGTCATCGAAATACAAATTAAAAATAGGATTCTCAGAAGATCTGCAGAAATTAGGATATTCATAGTTCTCTGTTGGCAGTATAAGGTGAGTCATCAGAAAACAGTGTACACTACCTAGTCAAACTGAGGAGGCAGGAACCCTATAACTTGGCAATCATACTTCGAGATGTGTACAGCGAAGAACTACCTGCCATATGATTCAGAATAGCATACAGGAATATTTAGAACAATATTATTTGTAATCACATTGTGTGCACACTAGAAACAGTTGCAATGCTCATTATTGGCAGGATGAGTACATATATTACAATGGTGAATTCATGCATAGGAATCAATTAAGAAACAGCAAAAGAGGTGACTAGAGCCACTCTCAACAACATACATGTATCCCAAAATTAAAGTTGGGAAAAAAATCCAAATCCAAAACAACATATGAATTGAGGCCATTTATACAAAATTTAAGCTCAGAAAAATACATACTATGTTATTTCTGAATGAATTTGCAAATTTTATTTTTAGTTTTATTTATTTGTTTGTTTGTTTGTTTATTTATTTATTTATTTATTTTTGCAGTACCAAGGATTGAACTCAGGACCCTGCACTTGCAAGGCAAGTACTTGTTCTACTGGGCTATCTCCCTGGTCCCCAAATTTTAAAACTATCAAGAAAATTATTACAATCAAAGTTGGGAACATATTTGTTTCTAGAAGAGAAAGGTTGTAACAGGCAGGGAAACACCAAGTGTTCTGATTTCCAGAATATATTTTTACTTGTCTCAGTGTTGATTGTGTGGGGGCTTTCCTAGTAGCTATTTGTTAAAATATACATTTCCACATGATTCATTTTTCTTTTTTTTTAAATTTTATTGCAGTACAAATATCAATGAGACAGTTTTAAGACACCTTAACAGGACGGATTCAATAAATTAGTACATTGCAAACTGTTTTCATAATGTTTTGGTATTGTACAAGAAGCATACATGATATTATACTTACAGACATTATCATAGCAGATGTCTCTTACCAGTAAATTAAGAGAGTGCAGCTATTTACATATCTTATTTTTCATACCTGAATTATATCAAAGATTCAGTAATTAATACTTTCTACCTTGTTATTTTCCTAGTGGTTGTCCATAGTACTAGAAGCCAACATAATATCCTGTCCAACCACCACTAGTGCAAATCTTGCCTCTCACAGAATTATGTAGAAGCATGGCATTATCTATCCCAACTGTACTGTCCATACACACACATCATGATTCTTCCTTTCTATACCCCTTCCTTTGTCTACCCCTGTCAAAGATGGGCACTCCAATGTCATTAAACCAATTTAGGTGCCTGAACTCGACGACACAATCCAACACAGTCCAGTATTCCATAACAATAGTGAGTTATCCGAAGAAGTTGTCGACCATAGCCAACTTAGTATTATGACTCCATGTTGTATACCTCATTTTTATACCTTTCTGCTGGATGGTTCAGACCTAGATAGAGCAAGACCTATATACCAAAACATGTAGTTTTCATTTCTGATGAGGTCAGTGAAGTCCCCTCAGGGTTCATTTTTCTTTTTACTTGATAATTATACATTTTTGAAACATAGGTTTTAAATGTCCAGGTGTTTCCTCAATGCAACATTCCAGGTTTCTCTCACTGATGTGAAATAGAAAGAAGGGAATGGAATAATATGGACATATTTATTCTTCTAATATCTTCGTGGAAACAATGAACATCTGTCCTAGAAGAAGGAGGCAATCACATTCTTATGAAATTAAGTAGTAATTCCAGCCCTGCTCTAGAACTTGAATATCACTGCCTATTTTGGGGCATACCAAGTGTGAGTTTTTCACTGGGCTACAAGACATCTGGGCCTGAGCAGACTTCTGGACTGAGTTTATCCTGCACAGCCTTTTCCTTGGGCAACAGAGACTGCAGAGGTCTTCTTATTGTCCACTTTGTGTAAGGGGCGCCTATGAAGCCTTTAGGGTCTATGACTAAGATTGTGTCTTAGAGTCCCCGACTGCCTATGAAGCAGCTGAGGAAATGCCACAGTGGAAGTCTTAAATCCATGTTGTTTTATCTTATTTCTAACCAAGGTTCAAGCCAGGGCTGGGCTACCTTTCCTTCACTTATTTTTTTCCCCTAATTTGCAAAGTGGAGGTAATTAAAGTGAATAATTTTTTCAAAGACAGGTTGATCTTAAATATGTCAGAGAGAACTAATTTATTATAGCTTTTCAAGGGAAAAAGGTAAAACAGAATTTCATAACAAAAAATAGGAGAATACCAACAACTACGCATTACATATTGTTATCTTTAAAGTAGTTGCTGAAGATATATCAGCATAAAGTTTCTCTAATCACTATTATCACAACCTTCCTTTTCAATAAACTTAGAGACACAAACAGTGTCTCTAATGTCTGACTTGCATATTGCTCTTTTCTATACCGTTCTTTCCCCTTTAATCCACCCTAGTTACTTTGCCTTTTAAAAACAAATCTTCCATTTCACAATATTTATGGTATATAGTAGAACTTATTTATTCTTTTAGTTTCTTATACCAGAGAGACAACACATATTAGCACACATGATTCTGATTCATTTCACTTAGGAGTATGGCCTCAAGTTGCATCCAATGTCCCATAAATACTCAAATTTGTCCCTCTTTATTGTTGAGAAGCACACCACTATATAAAAAGAACACATGATTTTTATTCATTTCTCAGTTGATGGGCATTTGCACTGTTTCTAAGATTTAACCTTTACAACTTGTGCTGCTATAACATGGTCATACACGTATCACTATGGTAGGATGTTTCTAATTCTCAGATACCCACAAGGGGGATAGTTGAGAGGAATGGGGCCTCAAATCCTAGATTTTGATGAATTTCCACACTCATTCCACGAAACTCACACCAATAGTGGAAAAGGGTTCCTTCTACCCCACATCCCTGCCAGCAATAGTTACTTGTTGATTTTGTGGTGATAGCCATTGTTTCTGGGATGAGATGGAGTCTTCAGTGTTGTTTTAATTTGCGTCTCTTGACTAACCAATGATGTTTAATATTATTTTCATAACATTTAATTGCCATTTTTATATCTTCATTTGGGAAGTGTATATTCATTTCAAATGCCTATTTTTGGTTTGGGTCTTTGAATTTCGGAGGCCTGATTTTTTTGTTAAATTGTGTATATGTTTTAGATAGGAGTCTTTTGTCTGAGGGACACTCAGATTCGTCTTTCAGTTTTCTCCTCACAGGTATGTAGTGACCTTCTTTATCTCTTTTATTCATTTGTGGTTTGAAGTTGACATTACTAGCAACTAGAATAGCTACCTATGTATTTTTCTGGGTTCCTGTCACATTAAGTATTGTCTCCCATCCTGTGACTTTCAGTCTGTAAGTGTCCTTGTGAGTTAAATGTGTTTCTTATATACAGCATATTGTTGGATTTTGTTTCTTTACCCATGATGAAAGCCTGATTGTTTTGATTGCTTATAGTTATACCTATGTATTGGCTCATCTTTGTTGTGGTATTTTCCTGCTGTTGGTTCACTACATTTTTCCCCTCTTTTTAATTACTTGTTCCGTAGGTACTTTCTGTTCTTGTTCCTGAAGTTGTTGTTTTCTTTTTCTTTTTTTTTTTTTTCATTTTCTGAAATATCTGTCCATACTCTTTGTAGGGTTGGTTTGGTGGTCGTGAATTTTTTCAGGTATTCTAGGTCATGAAAGTATTTATTTCTCGATTAATTTAAAAACTTCTAGCAGAGTACAACATTCTAACAATCATGAAAAGGAAATATTTCTTAAAGGTAGAATAGAGTAGAATAGACCATGAGAAATCAAAATAGCAGTAGCTAGGTGAGGCAAAGAAGAATAATTTTAGAGGGCTTGGGGAGATGGCTTTGTAGAATAAGTGCTTCCCTGGGAAGTGCAAGGGTCTGAGTTCAATCCCCTGTTCCACCAAAAACAAAAACAAAAACAGAACAATTTTAGATTTATTGGAGTCAATGAAAAACCAAGACACAGCACAAATGACATAGAAAACTGTTCACAGATACATATTTTCCCTGTAGAGAAAAATAATTTGACATACAGAGAAGTGAGGTATATAAACTCCCATTAGCCATGTTCAAAAAAATCTACAGCCAGGCATGTGATAGTCAAGATTCCAGAAATTCAACACAAGAATAGAATAGTAAAAGTTGTTAGGGAAAAGAAATAAATTATCTCTAAAGGGAAGCTGATCAGAATCACAACTGATTTCTTAGCACAAACCCTCAAGTCAAGGAGAGTTTGCAGAAAGTATTTAAAGATTTGAAGGAAAACAACCTTATATCCACATTGATGCACTTCATGAAATTATCTTTCAAACTTGATATAGAAACAAGATACTTCCTTGACAAATTACATCTGAAGTAATTTATAAACACTAAACCAGCACAAAAAAATGTTTTAAAGAACATTCTAGGAAGAGATAACAAAGACTACAATCCAATAAACCCCAACACAAGGAATCCACCAGGTCAGGCAAACAATTATACAGAATAAGAGAGAAAAGAGGGGAGGCAGCAACATAAAAATAACATGACCACTGAGATACCCCAGACCGACTCGCACGACAACGCCCTGGAGCACCTACCCCAAGCCCGCCTAGTGAGTGAGAATTTTTCCGACTCTCCTGGCACCCCCAAGAGAGCCCATTCTGGTATATGGGAGAGCCTTTGGCTTCCCCCACATGCTCTGCACAATCCAGAGCCCCGCCCACAAGACCTCCAAGCAAGTGAGCAGTCAGACTGAAACACACCAGACCGTCTTGCCCTGCAACTCCCTGGAGCCCCTACCCCCAAACCCCTTGAGCGAGTGATCCCGCCAATGGATCCATGAGAGCCCGGTTCGGTGAGTGTGTGGAAGAGCCTATGGCTCCCCCCCCCCACAGGCTCTGCATCATCTGGAGCCCACACCCCCAAGACTGAGCGATCTGCATGAGACACCCCAGACTGACTTGCCTGGCAACTCCCCGGAACCCTTTCCCCAAAGCCCACCCAGTGGTTAAGAATTTTTCTTAATCTCCCGCCACCCGAACCACCCTCCCCAGGCCTAGAGAGTGTGTAGGAGAGTTTTTGTGCTCCCCACTGCTCCCTGGACCAGGGACCAAACAGAGGGGAACCATAGGCTCATAGTTGTACCAGAAGAGCTACAGCAAAAAGGAACTGAAAACAACAGCTAGATCCAGGCCAGGCATAACTAGATAATCTCAAACTTAATAGACTGGCACCAAAAACTTATAACATGCTGAGGTTGTAACTGCACCAAAGCTCTACACCCAAGGTCAGAGGTCAGTGCTGTACAAAATGACAAAGACAAAGAGCAAAAGGCAATCTCAGGATTCAAGTCCACCAATAAGTGAAGAGGACATTAGCACAGCTGAAATGAATGAATTAATAGCATCAGAAGCAAAGAAACAACAGCATAAAGGTAAAGAGGAACTCAAAGCAGAAATAATTTCTGAAATAAAAAAAGAATTCTTTGTTTTTTGTTTTTTTTTCCATTTATTTTTATTTTATTGAAATACAAATGTCAATCAGACAGTTTCAAAACACCATAACCATACAGAGTCGATGAAATAATACATTGCAAACTGTTTTCATAACGTTTTGGTATTGTACAAGGTGCATACATGATATTATATTTA
>PVKA01054110.1:0-10920 GCA_004027165.1 Ctenomys sociabilis | reverse complement strand
ACACTCCCAGGGCGCTTCCGATGAGGAATTCATCTTCTGGAGCGGATCTTTTTGTAATCTCGAACAGACTTCGCCATGAGAGGGCGGAGTTTCTTCGCGGCGGGTTTCCCGGTGTTGAGTGCTGCCCTCAAGGGAAGCCCGGCAGGGCTGCGACTGGCATCGGCTTGTGCGTAGGCAGAGGGATCCAGGCAGCACCCTGAAGGCCCGCTGCCACGGGCACTGCTGCTGCCTCTGCCAGAGGGGCTGGCGCACGCTCCCGTGGGCTGCTCCGCCCCTTGCAGGATGGGTTTGGGCAAGACCGTGGCTGTGTTTGCAGCAGTCGCCCCCACAGCTGCTGCTAAGGGAGCTGCCACCGCGGGTGCCTCTCCTCCTACCCCTTCCTCCGCCTGCGCTCCTCCTACTCTTCTTCCTCTTCCTGTTCCTTCTCCCATGCCTGCTTCTCCTCCATCCCGCCCCTTTTCTGCATTTCCTCCTCGTTCTGGTCCTCATTGTTGTCGTCGTCCTCCTCTTCCTCCTTTTCCACTGCTCACAGCCTCTCCAAATGTGATGCTCTCCTTCTGCATCGCCGTGGTGTAAATATCCTACACTCTCCCTAGTATAAGAACTCCAAGGAAGAAACACAGACAGAAAGGTATAACACATTTAAAAGGAGAGCGAGAACTTAAGGATTAGACAACGAAGTGAGGGCAAGGAGAAAAGCTGGGAAACATGACGGGCGCAAAACCATACATTTTGACGCACCAGACGGGTAAGGCAAGGATCCTGAAATGCCAGCAGGTTTTCAAAACTAGCAGTTATTGATTTGCATTCTCACCCTGACCTTATATTCTGATTACCTGTGAACTAAACAAGTGCACTTGAAGTACCGAGGTGTGATACTAGTGCTATCCTTAGAATGCCTCTAATTCTATGCTTCTCAATATGTAGTCCTTATAATATCTTATAAATTATAATTATGCTGCCTCTCCGGATTATATTCCTGGTTCATCTTTTATCTCCATAGTTTCATATGCAGAAAAATACTGAGATTAAGCTCAGCTGTCTATGTCACAGAGTAGTAATATCATTATTCTTCTCTTCTTTAGTTTAACATCTTATCTTTGCAGCCCAAAATTTAGGGGAAAAAGAGGGACTCCAAGCATAGTCAACATTTTGGTCTTAACCCTTCATTGTTCTTGATGACATAAGAGAACATTTACTGTAAGATCTGTAACTCAGTGCTGTTCCTGATTTTTTGATGAAGAAAAACATGGATTCACAATGGAACATAATCTCTGATTTATAGTGCACTTCAGGAGAGTCAACTACAAGAGAATATTCTCTCAAGCTTTCACAGATACCAAGTCTGTCAAGCAATGGCTGTGAGTCTTCCACATTGCTAACTTTGACAAAGATCTAAAAGTCCTGTAAAGCCTTTCAGGCAAAGTCCTGAGAATATTTGACTGACCTGGTCAGATACAAAAGTTGCATTTCTTGTTATATAAGTCTTGCTTTATCTTTATCTTAACCATCCAGCAGAAATGTTTCGAAACGTGATTTTAGAAGTAAAGCCATATTAATGTGCTGTTCTTAAATTTCTCTATTCAACAGCTTATTACTTGTGCATCTAAATAATTAGCCCTCAGAGAAAAGGTTGGAAATCCTACCTCACACTAAGTATGTTTTGGTCCCATAAATGTGCTGTCTTTGCAAATAGCTCCTTTGGCTGTCACCCAGAAGTCTGTTCTCACCCCTGTGTCCCAGGTTTAGTTCCAAAAGGAAACCTGCCCAGAACCCTGAGCCAGGACATGGCTTTTATATGTTTCTTCCTGGATGGGCATAATCCTCTTTGTTTCTTCTCACCCAGAGATGGGGTATGTGTCTTTTTTTAAAAAATGACTTCACCATCTTCAGTGTTAATGCTCATTTTGTAAGGGCTTCACTTTCTTGGAGCACTCTATATCATTCTCCTAATTTTACATGCTTCTAAAAATGAAAGGACAAAGATGTGGGAAAATTAAAAGTAAAGTCAATTGAAGGAAACTGAAACACAGCAGGCCTCACATTTCCTCTACCATGTAGAGGGGGATCAGAGCCAGTCTATCCCAGTGAAACCTGTCCTCCAAGTCTTTAAGAATGGTTGCTGACCTAATGTCACTTGGTTTGCAAAAGAAATCCTGTTTTGTATACAGGCATGCATATTTTCTAAGTCTGAGCTAGATTTAAAAATCACATTTTATAGAGGCTTACATAAAATCCCCTAGGAGGCTTTTTAATTTTACTCTCTCTCTCTTGCTATTTTCTAAAGTCAAGCTAGGAATATAGGTACATTTAACATCTAGTTCAAATGCAACATATACAAGTACACAACAGTCATAAAATACCCCATTAAAGAAATATCATGTCCTTGTAGCATTTCCACATTTCAACTTAGATTTACCAACAACATTTTGACCTACATTTTCACAAAACCATATAAAAGGTGAAGCATAAGCAATTGTAAGCAATTTTAACAGAACTATATGAGACAAAACCATACAGGCAAAACATGAACAATTATGAGCAGTGGGCAAAGATATATGAACATCTGAAGCAATAAATTTTGTTACGTAAGCAAGTCCCAATAAAGAATTTATGAAAGAAAAACAAACTCATACCTCTGTCCAGTGATCTTGGAGAGGACCTCCAAAATGATCCAGTCAATTGTCTCTTTTGTCTATCTTCAAATTGGTCTGTTTTACAGCACAGTAGGGAATGTGCTCTGCTTCCAACTCAACTTTTGATGGAATAGTTATGTCTCCTTGTGTAGACATTACTGTCACTATATTAATTGTAACTTATTTACAAATATTTAAGTACTGTGCAAATATTCAGTAGGAATAAGTGCACAGTTTTCACGGTTCACCAGATTCCAGGGAGACAAAAGGTGCACATCAGTTCAACGCTGGATAGGCTGGTGGAAACCTGTCTCTCCTCTTTCCAAGTGCATCCACCTGCCCTGGAGTGGTCTACTCATGGGATGCCATGCGAGATAATCAATTATAGGTAATGTGGAGACATCCAAATATCTCTCTTTTAGCATTCTGGATTATGGGAATTTCAGTCAAAATGTCTTTACTCCTTTATAATACATCATTATGTTTTATTCACATGCACTACAAAAAAAAGCTGTTTAATATTTTTCTTCATATAGTGTGTCCCCTAGAGCCAAAACAGAATGCACAGGACATCGAGTATGAAACTATTTCCCAACTAGAATGATACTATAAGAGCACAATGGTCAGATTTTGTTTACATTAAGAAAGTCATGGTCCCAATATCTAACCCAAGCCAAGGCCCAGCAACTGTACAGGAGAGCTTCAGGCTTCCCTGCTACTGCAGGATCTCTCCGGATCAAACCCAGGCACACCACGTGACTGAGAACTGAGTGAGAAACCTCTGAAATGCCCTCAGAACACCTCCACCTCCATAGCCACTCCCTCCAGCACTCCAACAGAGTGAGAACTTCTACTGCTCTTTCGGAAACTCCCAGATCTAGGCCAAGCCCAGACCCAGGGAGTGCGTGGGAGAGCTTTCAGGTCCCCTGCGCTCACAGGATCTCAGTTGACCGAACCCAGATGTCAGCCCTATATGAAATGATAAGGAGAAGGAGAAAAATGCAATCTCAGGCCTTGAGCACATACAGAACAAGTGCAGAGGACACGAGCTCAGCTGAAACGTATGAATTAATAGTGTGTAAAATAAAGAACAACAGAAAGGTATAGAGGAACTGAGATCAGAATTAATCTCTGGAATAAAAACGAAATCTCTGAATTACTAGCACCAGAAGTAAAGAAACAACAGCAGAAATATATACAGGAACAGAGATCAGAATTAATCTCTGAAATAAAAAAAAAAAACTCTGAATTAATAGAGTCTTAAGTAAAGGATCAAATGCAGACACATAGTGGAAATCAGATCAGAAAACAATTCTGAAGTAAAAGAATTAATAACTTCTTCACAAAAGGCACAGATTAAAAAATAGAGGATATTAGAAAAGGGACGAATTCCTTGAATGAACAATAGAAGAAAGAAATCAATCGCATGAAGTACAGTCAAAGAGATAGGAAGGAACTTAAAATTTCAATCACAAGCTTTCAAAATGTTTGAATGAAAGCAAACAGAGTTTCAGATCTTGGAGACACTGACGTAGCTAGTGAACAGGTAACAAACGTCTGTTAAAAACAACTAAGATGCAATAAAAAATAATTCCTCAGATGATGCAAAGATTAATAACATGAGATTAATAGGCAATCAATGAGAAAGAAGGAGTCAATACAAATGATATAAAAAGAATATGGGCAGAAGTAATAGCAGAAAACTTCACAAATATGGTGAAACAATCTGACATTCACTTAACTGAAGCATACAGAACTACAAATAACTTCAAGAAAATTAAAAATACACAGAGACATATAATAGTCAAGATTCTAGAAATCCAGGATTAAACAATACATTGAAAGCCAATAGAGAGAAGAAACAGATCACATTTGAAGGAAAACCTATCAGAAAAATGGAAGATTACACTTCACAAACCATGAAGGCAAGAAGAGCATGGAGCAAAGTACTTCAAGTCTGCTATGAAAACAAATTCCAGCCAATAATACTATACCCTGCAAAATTCTCTTTCAAGTTTGATGGAGAAGTGAAATACTTCCATGTCAAAGAACAATTAAGAATTTCATGATGACAAAGGCACTCCTACATAGACTACTGAAAGATGTTCTTGAGAGGGAATAAAATTATCAGAATTCCATGAAGGAGAACAGAAGGAACCCAATAATAAGGCAAAGAATTAAAAACAGGACAAAAAAGAGTAAACAACAGTAGGTAAATAATGTGTCAATTGCAAATGAATACATGCAAATTATAACTATCAATGTACATGGATTCAACTCAGCAATTAAAATAAATGGACTGGCACAGTGGATTAGGAAACAAAATCCAACAATATGCTACATACAAGAAACATACTTAATTCAAAAAGAAATTCATAGGCTGAAAGTCAAAGGATGGCAAACAATAATACATACCCCAGCACCTCAGAAAAAAGCAGTCTTGTTCTCATACAGTCTCAAATTTGAGCCAAGAATGATCCAATAACATAAAAAAAGGCCACTATATAAAGCTTAGGGGAAAAATTCAAAAGGTAACACACAAAAATGTACAAGCACCAAACATGGGAGCACCCAACTATATTAATGGACATGAAAAAAAATCTAATATCCAATACCACAATCTTAACAGGAGACCTTAACACCACCTTATAGCAAAAACTTAGGTCAAGCAGACAAAAAATTAGCAAAGAAGTAGGACAACTGAACAAGAGCTTGGAACAAATGGACCTGGTGGATATATACAGTGTTCCAAACAACCATATCTGAGCACACAATTTTTTCAGCTGCACATGGGTAATTTTCTAAAATATACCACATACTAGTCCATAGGTCATGTATAAGTATATGCAAGAAAACAAAAATTATCCCATGCATATTATCTGACCATAGTGCAATAAAACTGGAAATAAACAAAACAGGATAATAGAAAAAAAATGGAAATTGAACACTTTACTCAGGAACCAATGAGTCACAGATGAAATTAAACAAGAAATTCAACAATATCTATGATTCAATGAAAATCCAAGCACAACGTATTGGAATTTATGGGATGCGATGAAAGTATTTCTCAGAGGGAATTCATAACTGTGAACTCAAATATTAAGAAAACTGAACAGGAACAAATACACAAATTCGAACCTCCAACATCTAGAAAAGTAAGAGAAAACCAAACCAGAGCACAAAGATAGGAGAAAATCATAAAGATTAGAGCAGAAATTAATTCAATTGAGACAAAAAAAATAGTTCAAAGAATGAACAAATCCAAAAGCTGGTTTTATGAAAAATTAAATAAAATTGATAAGTGTTTAACTAATGTACTCAAAAAGAGGAAAGAGAAAATTCAAATACAAGCAATAAGGAATGAAAACTGTGTAATCACCACAGATCCACTAGAAATTCAGAAAACTGTCAACAGCTACTTTGAGAACCTTTACTCTCACACAATGGAAGACACAGAATAAATGGACAGATTCCTAGTAAGATACAAATTACCAAAACTTAATCAAGAAGATAAAACAACTCTCAATAACTCAATAACAGTCAAAGAAATATGAAAAATAATAAAAAGCCTGCTGACAAAGAAAAGTCCAGTTCTTGATGGATTTAAAACTGATTTTTATGAGAAATTTACAGAAGATATACTGACTATACTCTTCAAACTCTCCAATGAAATTGAAAAGGAATCAGTCCTCTTAAAATCATTCCTGGAAGCAAGTGTTATACTGATACCAAAACCAGGGAAAGATGCAACTAAAACAGGGAACTACAGGGCAATCTCCCTCATGAATATAGATGCAAAATTCTTCAATAAAATTCTAACAAATAGAATACAGCAAATCATCAAGAAGATTGTACACCATGACCAGGTAGGATTCATCCCAGGAGTGCAAGGATGGACCATTACATGCAAATCTATAAATGTAATACGCTATATCAGTAAAACACAATCTAAAACCACATAATCATCTCAGTTGATGCATAAAAGGCTTTTGACAAAGTCTAGCACTCATTCACTCAAAGTCCTACAGAAAATTGGAATAGAAGGAGCCTACTTCAATGTGGTAAAAGCCATCGATAACAACACAATGGCTATTATAATTCTAGATGGGGAAAAATGGAAATCTTTTACTCTCAGATCTGGTACAAGACTACAATGCCCTCTATCACACCTCCTGTTCAATATACTTCTGTAATCATTAGCTAGAGTCATGAGACAAGAGAGAGAAATAAAAGAATAAGAATAGAGAGCAAAGAACTTAAATTATCATTATTTGCAGATGACACGTTACTTTATTTTTTATTTTATTTTTTCTTAATTTTATTGAGAAATAAATAGCAATGAGACAGTTTCAAAACCAATAAGACAGTTTCAATAAGTAATACATTGTTTATTGTTGTCTTTGTAGTGGTTATTCACAGTTCAAGAAGCAGAAATGATATCCTGTCTAATATGCTAAACCACGAAGGGCTCAAGTCAAGAAATTCTGACATTGCCAGTCCTACAGGAAAACCCACTACCACTATAGACTACAGGACCATATTGGATTATTTTTCTGAATTCATGCAACCACAATATCTAAATAACAATGGAACACCCATCTCCGACAAAACCAAACAAAAAAGGGGGATAAAAATGAAGTCTGTATCCATTTATACAAAATAGGATAGACATACAGCTACTTTCTCTCAATTCAATGAGAAGAAAGATTTGTACTAAGAAATACTATTAATTAGAGAGAAGATGCCAATGTATTGTTACTCTCTTTTAAAAACACATGTTACTTTATTAAAAGACCCAAAAATCACCACTAAGAAGTTACTAGAACTAATAAACAAATTCAGTAGCATAGCAGGATACAGAGTCAATACGTAGAAGTCAATAGCATTCCTCTACACAAATAGCAAACACACTGAAAGAGAAATAAGAGAAACAATACTTGTTACACTAGCACTGTGGAAAATGAAATACCTTGGAATTCATCTAACTAAAGAAGTCAAAGATCTTTTGAAGGAAAGTTACAGTACTCAGAGATTGTGAAGGATTTCAAAAAATGGAAACATATTTCCTGCTCCTGGATAGGAAGAACCAAAATCTTCAAGATGGTCATACTTCCAAAATTGCTAGAGAAACTTAATGTAATCCCTATCAAATTAACACCAACATACGTTGATACCTAGAGAAATCATTCCTGAAATTTATTTGTAACCAGAAAAGATCCAAAATAGCAAAGACAATCCCGGGTAACAAAGAATAGGCAGCACGCATTGCAATTCCTGAGTTCAAATTATACTACAGAGCTATTGTGATAAAAATCAGCATGGTACTGGCAAAAAAATAGAACTGGGGATCAAAGCAATGGATCAGAAGATGCATAGGCATGTACAAACACACTCGGGTACCTGATCTTCAACAAAGGCACCAAACACACTTACTAGAAGAAACATAGCTTCATTAAAAAATGGTGCAGGAAAAACTGGCTCTCTACATGCTGAAAACTAAGGCTTGACTCAGGTCTATCACCATGCATTAAGTTAAAGTCAAAACTGTATTAAATGTCTCAACATTAAATCATAAACACTAAATCTCCTAGAGGAAAATGTAGAAGAAACTCTTGAAGACATAGGAATAGACAAAGAGTTAATGAACAAAAATCAAATTGCATGGGTAACACATGAAAGAATTAACAACTGTGACCATCTCTTATTGAGAACTTTTTGCACATCAAAAGAAATTACCAACAAATTGCAAAGACAACCCACAAATTTTGAAAAAATCTAGACTAATAAGCATGCAGACAAAGGTCTGCTCTCTCAAATCTATAACAACCTAAAACATTAAGTCTCTGAAACTTAAAGAACCAACAAGAAATGGCATATGAGATGAACACAGAGTTCTCAGAGGATAAAATTAAAGAAGTGAATAAATGTATGAAAAAATGCTACACATCAATAGCCATCCATGAAATGCAAATTAAAACAACACTGAGATATCATCTAACTGGAGAAATAATGGCTAGCATAAACAAATCAACTACCAACAAATGTTGGAGAGGGTATGAGGAAAAAGAAACCCTTCTCCACTGCTAGTGAGAATGTAGACTGGTACAACCATTGTGGAGATCAGTGTGGAGACTCCTCAAAAGAGTAGGACTAGAAATCCCATTCAAGCTGGTTATCCCCCTACTGGGAACTTTCCCAGAGGGATTGAAAACATTATATCATAGTGGTATATGTGTACCTATATTTATAGCAGCACAATTTGTGATAGCCAAATCTTGGAAACAACCAAGATGTCCATCACATGAGGAATGGTTGAAAAAGATGTGGTATTTCTATATAATGGAGTATTACTCAGCTATAAGAATGATAAACTTGAAACATTTATATTGAAGGGGATGCCACTTGAACATATACTTGTAAATGAAATAAACCAGACACACATGTGCAAATATCGTATAGTCTCCTGAGTATAAGAAGTTAAAAAAGAAATACAAATAGAAATGTACAACAACAACTAAAAACAATTGAGTCAGATAGTTAGGGTAAACTGAACGGCATATGCTGCAGGGTACTAATCAGCTTTTCTTCTGGATGATTAACAACCTAAGTTCAACAGATGAAAATTGAAGAAATAGAAGAGCCGCAACATCAGCCAACATTTTGGCCCTAGCCTTTCAAGGTCAGCGAAGATTCAGGACATAGGAGACCCTGTACTGTAACATCATGAAGCTCAGCTGTGCCCTAGATTTTCTTATCAAGGAGATTTTGGAGCCACAGAGGAAGGAGACTGATGATGTACAGTGTGCCTGGAGATAGTCACATGGAGAGAAAACTTTCTCTCAAGCTCTCATAGAGAGCACACTGGTCAAGCATTGGCCGTGACTCACCCACATGGATGACACAGCCAAACGATCTACAGATTAAGGTACAGGATTATAAGATAAACCCTGAGGGGACTTTACTGACCTCATTAGAAAAAAAGCTGCATTTTTTGTTATGTAGGTCTTGCTCTGTCTCAGTCTTAACCATCCAGCAGAAAAGTATAAAAATGAGGTATATAACGTGGGGCCATAATAATAACTTGAGCTGTAAATGGCTGTAGTCAACAACTTCTTCAGATAACTCACTATTAATGTGGAATGCTGGACTGTGTTGGATTGTGTCACCACGTTCAGACACCTATAGTGATTTGATGACAATGGAGTGACCATCTTTGATAGGTCTAGAGAATAAAAGGGGGCTGCAAAGGAAGAACCAAGATGTGTTTGTATAGACATTATAGTTGGGATGAACATGCAGTGCTTCTGAATAATTCTATGGGAAGCAAGATTTGCACTAATAGTGGCTGGACAATTTATTATGTCAGTTTCTAGTACTATGTATGGACAACCACTAGGAAGATTACAAGGTAGATATTGTTGATTATTGAATCTGGGATACAATTCAGCTATAAAAAAATAAGATAAGTATACAGCTGCACTCTCTTAAGTTTCTGGTTAGAGATAACTGCTATAATAGTGTCTGTAAGTACAATATCATGCACTCACCTTGTACAATACCAAAACATTATGAAAATAGTTTGTAATGTATTAATTATCGAATCTGTCCTATTAATTTGTCTGGAAACTGTCTCATTGTTATTTGTTCTTCAATACAAAAATAAAAATGAAAACTTTTCTACAAAAAAAAGAACAAAAGTGGTAAAAATGATGAGATGGGCTTGTCTTTGGCAAGAGGGAGCATGCTGAGGGTGCTCGTGGCAGTGTTTCTTACTACAATAAAAATTTTAATTGAAAAAAAAGTGCTTGGATTGTAGCCATGCGCCACCATGCCTGGTACAGGAAATCTTTTTCCATGCTGATCCTTTCAAAAATTTCCTTTGTGAAGACAAATTATAATCTGCACCAATGTAGTTTGGCGGGGTTAGTATATGGTTTTGGGGCTCAAACCATGGACCTACTGCATGCTAAGTACTGTACTAGTTGCAGAATGCTGAACTGTGTTGGATTGTGGTGTCAAGTTCAAGAACCTAAGGTAGTTGAATGTCAATGGAGTGCCCACTTTTGACAGGTGTAGACAAAGGATGGGTTGTAGAAAGAAAAAATCAGGATGTGTGTGTATAGACAGTACAGTTGGGATAGATAACGCTGTGCTTCTACATAATTCTATGAGAGGCAAGATCGGCACTAATGGTGGTTGGACAGGATATTATGTCGGCTTTTAGTGCTATGGTCATCCACTAGGTAAATAATTATTGAATCTTTGATATAATTCAGCTATAAAA
>PVKA01054109.1:0-10921 GCA_004027165.1 Ctenomys sociabilis | reverse complement strand
ATTATGGAGCCACAGAGGAAAGAGATTGAAGTTCTAAAGTGTGCATGGGGAGAGTCACATGAAGAGAAAACTTTCTCTCAAGCTCTCACAGAGAGCAATCTGGTTAAGCATTGGCCGTCACTCATCCACATGGATGACACAGACAAAGGAACTACAGAATAATGTGCAGGACTACAAGATAAACCCTGAGAGGACTTCAATGACCACATAGGAAATATAAAGTTCATGTGTTGGTATATAAGTCTTGATCTACCTAGGTATTAACCATCCAGCAGAAAAGTATAAAAATGAAGTGTACATGGTGAGCCCATAATGTTAAGCTGAGTTGTAAATGGCTATTCTGGACAATTTCTTTGAACAACTCACTATGGTTGTAGAATGCTGGACTGTGTTGGATTGTGGTGTTGAGTTCAAGCACCTAAGTTAGTTGAATGTCAATGGACTGCCCACATTTGACAGGTGTAGACAAAGGAAGGGGTGTAGAAAGAAAAAATCATGATGTGTGTGTATAGACAGTGCAGTTGGGATAGATAATGCTGTGCTTCTACATAATTCTATGAGAGGCAAGATCTGCACTAATGGTGGTTGGACAGGATATTATGTCAGCTTCTAGTACTGCGGTCATCCACTAGGTAATTGTTGAATTTTTGATATAATTCAGGTATAAAATATAAGATAAATAAGCAGCTACACTCTTAATTCACTGATAAGAGATATCTGCTAAAATAATATCTGTAAATATAATATCATGTATGCACCTTGTACAATACCAACACGTTATGGAAAACAGTTTGCAATATATTAATTCATCGAATCCGTCTGATTGATATTTGTATTTCAATAAAATAAAAATAAATGAATAAAAAATAATGGAATATTACTCAGCTGTAAAGAATATAAACTCAGAGCTTTAATATGTATGTGGATGCCATTTAAAGGTATACTTATAAGTGAAATAAACCAGTCCCACATATGTAAATATAGTATAGTCTGTCTAATATAAGTACTGAAAAGAATTACAAATAAAAAGGTATAACACAATTAATAGGAATGAGAGAACTTGAGGACTGGGCAATGAGGAGAGGGCAAGGAGAAAAGCTGGCAAACATGATAGGGGAAAAACCATATATGTGTATGCACAAGTTGGGAAAGACAATGATCCTGAGAAGCATCAGTAGTTTTTTGAAAGTAGCAGTTAAATGGTAGGATTCTCAACCTGAGTATCTATATATATGCTGATACCTGTGAACCACGCAACTGCACTGAAGATAGCAGTGTGTAATAGGAGGCTCACACTTGGAAATCCTGCCATTCTTATCTACTAAATACATGCTTCCTGTCATGAAATACCAGTTTCATGACAATATCTCATGAGGAAATTTTTTTAAGGTTAATAAACGAAAAAAAAAAAGATACAAGAAAAGTGTTACAGGAGTGTCCTGCTACACTGCTGTATATGATTAGATTTCTAAATTTCTGAGTAAGAAATATGTGTATATTACTATTTTTTATTTTTCCCCATATTCTGTAAGGACTTAAATTTCAATACCTCTACCTGTTCCATGTTATGCCTAAGGTGTTTGATATTTAGACAGATAGTCTAAACCGAACTGCATATTTTGCAGAGTAATAATTATATTCTCTTCTGGATGGTTAACAACCTAAGTTTGCAGGCCAAAAATTGGAGAAAGGAAAGGGCTGCAAGGTCAGCCAACATTTTGGCCCTAGCCTTTCAAGGTCAGTGAGGACACAGGACATAGGGAAACCTGTACTGTAACATCATTTAACTCAGTTGTGCCACAAATTTTTTGATCATGGAGATTATGGAGCCACAGGGGAAGGCGATAGAGGAGGCATATTATGCCTAAGGAGAGTCTCATGGAGAGAAAACTTTTTCACAGGCTTTCACACTGAGGAAATTGATCAAGTAATGGCCATGATTCATCCACAGGGCTGACACTGACAAAGGGTCTACAAAGCGTTGCAGGATAAACTCTGAGTTTATCCTGACTATCAGATACAAAAGTTACATTTATTGTTATATAGGTCTTGCTTTATCTTTGGCTTAACCATCCAGCAAAAAAAGTATAAAAACGAGGTATATAAAGTAAAATCATATTAATATGCTGAGGTGTAAAAGGCTGTAGACAAGAACTTCTGTGGACAACCCACTACTATTTTGGACTGCTGGACTGTGTTGGATTGTTTTGCTGAATGCACACACCTATAAGAATTGAACACCAATAGAATACCCATCTCTGACAAGACTAAGCAAAAAGAGGGGATACAAAGAAGAACCATTTTATCTTTGTATATACAGAATAGTTAGGATAGATATACAACTACTTTCATCTAATTCTATAGAAGAAAATCTGTACTAATAGATTTGAACAGGATATCCTCTCTGCTTCTTGTACTATGGATAACTATTAGGAAGATAACAATGTAAAAAGTATTAGTTATTGAAATTATCCTATTAATCAGCTTTGAAACTGTCTCATTGATATTTTTCTCTCAATGAAATATTTTTTTAAGTAAGGAATTTAGGTTTAGATGGGTTCATGTGGATGCATCCATCATGAAGAGATCAGTTCTCTCAGGAAAGAGAAAGAGAATATTCTTCCTGTCTTTGTTAATCTTTGAAATTTCATCCTCAGGCACTGTGAGAAATGAATGCTTGTTAAATAATCCATCTTAAGACAATGTGGCTATATGAAACTAGAGTAAAATCTTAGGTTGGTTAAGGGAGCTTATTTTGCCTTAGATCCTCTTTCTATATACCTGTCGCTAAATTTTTAAATTCTTATAGAATTCTATAGGATAAAAAAGTGCTTCACAAATTCAGTTGTTATAGAAAATTTTATTCATATATACTTGGTACTCTGTTTTATAGTACTGTTAGAAACTCCATGTATGAAGCCGGGCATGGTGGCGCATGCCTGTAATCCCAGCACTCAGGAGGCTGAGGCAGGAGGATTGTTGTGAGTTCGAGATCAGCCTGAGCTACAAAGTGAGCTTAAGGCCAGCCTGAACTGTATAGTGAGACCCTGTCTCAAAAAGACAAAAAAAAAAAAAAAAAAAAAAAAAAAAAAAAAAAAAGAAAGAAACTCCATGTATGAGTATGTCATCATAACATGGTATGAGGATTTACGTACTGTATCATCTGTGCATTATATGCTGCACACTTTGAAAAAACTAGAGGATCCCACCATTACCCTTAAAAACCAGGTACTAAACAGTGACTGAAAATATGACTGAAGTGAGGATTATTTCATTTCTTCTTTTACATTCCTAAACAGGTAGCTAGAATATGATCTCTGACTTATTGTTTTGCCTAAGTTAAATTACAAACTGGCACTGAACTAATAGTATAATTATACTGATGAGTCTCGTTTATGGTTAATAATAGCAAAAAATGTAGATGGAAAATATCAAAATGTATATTAAAAAGCTATAATGGCAGTTGCATTAAAGCAAATACAGAAATACAGATAAATTGTGAGACACATGGGACATTTGAAATAGGTAATGGAGGGTAACTGATTGGGGTTGGTACTTATATTCTAAGAGATAGTAGCGGAGGTGCCGGGGAGATTTCTTAATAGAATAAGAACTTGCTTGGCAAGCACACAGATCTGATTTCAATCTCTGGTTCTGAAAAAAAAAAAGCATAGTAGCAGGAATGTAGTGTAGTT
Source organism: Ctenomys sociabilis (assembly GCA_004027165.1). NCBI lineage: Eukaryota > Metazoa > Chordata > Mammalia > Rodentia > Ctenomyidae > Ctenomys > Ctenomys sociabilis. The sequence continues at coordinate 7,226 of PVKA01054109.1, read as the reverse complement.
GTAGACATCACTAACTATATTTAAATCAGATTCCTTGAAATAGTTACAAGGGTATGAAATAAACATTTCTTAGCTGTACAAATTACCACTAACCCAGGGTAAGACATAAAGCTGGTCGCTTGTGATGATAGTATTATATAGATAAACATAACATAATTTACATTGGAAATGAATACAGAGTCTCCTTCGTAAGCTTTTTTAGCAGTATCTAAAATATACTAGGTACTTGATGATAAAATATATGAGTGAATAAAGCATAAAAGAAAATATTACCAAAATGAATTAGGATAAGGTAAATAAATTCAAAGCATATATTAATACAGGAAAATTGATGACTACAGAGACCACTTTCCTTTCATTTTTCTAATGGCTTTGGTTCCCTGTGGCAACTCCTATTGTGATTGTCTTCTTCCATATGCACCTTGTCCATATTGATATATTTCCTCAATGATCAGCCCTCAGAATTCCAGTTACTCGTCTAGAGGAAGTCTTGATTTTATAACACTGTTTTCACTTACCCTATGGGTAATTATCTTCTTCAGTCTGGTGCTTGCGGCCTGGGATTCTTGTTGAGTTCCCCACTGGTATTCTCTCTTTTCTTCTGTTTTCCTGAAAGACTACATACTTGTCTGCTAGAGCAAGAGCCATATGTTATTGCTTGATATTCCAGAGACTACCTTCATTGCCCTTGCATGATAGTGCATTTTGTGGATGCCCTTTTGCTCTAAAGCTTGCACTGTCTTTGGTACTAACTCTATCATATTTTTTGGTGGTTTCTTTCCAGTAATTTCTTCTTCCTAGTTCTGACCAGCATGAATGTTGGACACCTAGTACTAGGCCTGAAGCTTTCACATAACCTCTGCTTTTTCCACACGCTCTTCCTTCTCACACAAAAATAACATTAAATAAACATTTCTCCCCAAGTGCCCACAGGGGCCCTCATCCATCCAATTTCCTATGTTATCAGAAGTATATCTCATGTATCAGAAGAATTTCTTCACTGTTCATAATAAGTCTTCAACAAAGTGCTAATATGTCAAGTGAACTTCTAAGCCCACAACTTGAATTTAAGAAAAAAACACTGGGATAAAGAAAACATTTTTCTGAAACTCAGAATTTATTTGTGTTATAGTTATGTATAAGTGTCCCCCTAATACCTCAAACAATCTTAGGTGCTGCTTTTTAGAGAAGGCTGGATGTAGATTGTGTCACACTGAACTTAAGTGTGCAATGATGGGGGTGTAGCTGAAATAAATTATTTTAGTGACTTCATAATGCTAATACAAAACACCCAACATGCAAAGTTAAATGAGGAAAGCTTTATTTCAGCTCACAGTTTGTAAAGATGGTATCCCATAGCTGGCTAGCTCCAAGGAATAGTGGTATGGCAGAGGAGTGACATGACAGTTCATATGAGACAGAAAAGGAGCAAACTAGCCAGCTACAAAGCAGCAAAGTAGTGAAGGAGCAAGTGATGACAGAAGACTTCTTTCTATGCTCTCTGTCCTATCCAATGTATATGTTCAAAGAATGTATAACTCACTTTCAGTGAGGGCCTTCATATTATCAATGCCAAGAATTATACAAAATAAATCATTAATTTGGTAACCCTGCACCCTATATCACAGCATCATACTCATTTTGCCAGAACTAGGGATTGAACTCAGGCCCTGAAGCTTCCCAGGGAAGTGCTTATTCCACCAAGCCATCTACCTGGCCCCACCATCATACTCTTAATACCAGCACTGCACACTTAATCCCAGCATCACTCAGTCTACATCCACCCAGCTCTAGATAGCTGCACATAGGATGCCTTGATGCATTAGAGGGGAAATCTATACATAAACTATAACACAAATAAATCCTGAGTTTCAAAAACATGTTTTCTTTATCCCAGAAAGTATTATGATATTAAAAGATTATTAAAAATAAATAAGAAAGGGCTGGTGAGATAGCTCAGTGGACTAAGTGCCTGTTTAAGCAAACACAGGGAATAGTTTTCAATCCCTGGTACTATATATGGAGGTCACCTCAACTCCAAAGTATGCTGAGCTGGTGATGCAGTCCAGGTGTGCGCCTGTAATCCCAGTGCTGATGAGACTGAAAACAGGAGTATCACTGCTAGCCTGCATGCATGCACACACACAAAATTAATTAATAATAATAATAATAATAATAATAAATAGATAAGCAAGTGGTTAAGTCAATGTATTGTTTCTTTCCGGCTGAAACTGTATAAACTCTTTGCTATAGAAGATGAAGAAATTAACTTACTCTCACTTTTTTTCCAAATCTGTCCTCATTAAAAGTTTTACTATTTCCCTGCCAGGCACAAGGGCCTGAGTTCATTCTCCAGTTCTGCCAAATAAATAAATATAAAAGAATAAATTTTTTAAAATGCTATTTTTACTCTTTCAAGGTTTACAACTTTGTGTTCTAAAGCCAATATTTCTGAAGTTGTATAGTCTTGGATTTAGATTTCACTAGTATTTTTTTTTTGCCAAGTGCTTCTAGGTGTTTTCATGTAATGTTTGCCATATGATCCTGAGGAATAAGAGTTCAGAATTGCTGCTGTTTTCAGTCACATTTTTCCTTTTCCTCTTTTTTCTCTATCTCTCCCTGTCTCCCCCTTTAACCAATAAATAAGAAATTGATAGAGTCCAGGAAAATTTGCTCTGTGTTTGCATAATTACTTTGGGGTATGACCCTTGGTATTGTATGTGAGAGGGAAAACCTAGCTGTCTGGAATTCTGAGGAAGACATAAGTTGAAAGACAAGTGTCAAGATCAGTGGTTGTCATTGTTACCTGAAATTATGTAGAATCTAAACATTTTTAATAGTGTGGGTATTTAAACATTTTCCTGAAGCAACTAAATTTGAATCCTTGTACTAGCATTGGAAGTTGGCAGTTACTAAACTTTCCAGGTGATTCCAATGTGTATCCAACTCCAGCTGTGGGTTGTTGAACTTCACTTAATAATACTGATATTTTGCTCCTCCACTTGTGCTAATTGAACCAAAGTTGTTGAAATTAAATTTTAAAATGTATGTTTGTACTGAATATAGACTAATCTCTGGTCATTATTTCCTTAGCAATAAAGTGTAACAATTATTTAATAGTGTTTACATTGTGTTCAGCATTATTTGCACCTAGAAAATATTTAAAGTATGTAGAGGACATGTATGGATTGCATGTAAACACTGTGAAATTTTATATGAGGAAGTTGAGTAATTGAAGATTTTGATATCTGAGGAGTCCTGGAAAATTCTCCTCTGTTTCCAGAGAGAAGAATGCACAATTCCTTTGTCTGCTTCCAGGAATATACTGTATATTCATTTGCTGAAGCCATCCTTTCACATTCTGCTTTTGTTAAAGAGGAATAAAAATAGTGGCCACAATTTCAATATAACTTAAGCAAACTTCGCATAATCATGTAACTAAAACCCAAGTCATATCTATTTCATTAAAATGATGTCTCTCATTTTAAATGAATCATAAAACATTAGCATTATGTTCTTATTAGCATAATATAGTGAAGTTAAATCAGTCAGCTGTACACCAGCTTTCTAAAATAGTTGCATTTATTCTAAAAGGATATTAATATGTAAAAGTCAATCACAAAATGATCATAATACTTCTTTGTATATGTGCTCTATGCTGTACTGTATCTGCTGTGAACAGAGCTTATATCTCATTTTGAAGTCTTTTGTTTTGTGTGATATGCTTTGGTATTCATAATATGCATCTACCATTATTCACTTTGATCTGATTTTATTTTGACATGTGCTCATGCATTGTTTTTTATTTTTGTCATTTTAATCCAGTATTTGTAGGTATAGAAAATAAGTGCACAGTTGTCCTTCCTGTGAAATCAGAAGATTTTATGTTTAACAAAAAAGTTAGTGAGTTAGTAACTTAATTTCTGGTGAAATATTCAGAAGAAAAGTATACAGATGCATTACTCAGAATCTTATAACTCAGAGAAGCCCCATGATATGCTTGCTTTCTTTTTGTTCCCTTTAATGTATTCTATACAGGGTCTACAGGGTCTCACTACACAGACCAGACTTTCAGTTTTCATCCTGTTTTTAGTCTCCGAAGTGCTGGGATAACAGGTGTATGCCACCAGGCCCACAGTGCTCAGTGGCAGGGCTGGCATGGCTGGCATGGCCTGGTGGGGATTAAACCCCAGTTCCTGAACTCTGCCTAAGAAAGCATTTTAGTCTGCTGAACTATTTGGCTGGCCTTTGGTTTTAATTCTTCTAGTCCTTCTATTGTCTAATTTATTTTTTTATTGTGAAACAAATAGCAATAAGACAGTATCAAAACTGATAAATAGGACAGCTTCAATAATTAATACATTGTACATTATCTTAGTGGTTATCCATAGTATAAGAAGCAGACAGGATATCCTGTCTAAACACTATTAGTACAAAATTTTCTACTCATTGAATTAAGGGAAAGTAGTTGTATATCTATCTTAATTATTCTGTATATACAAATACAGCATAGTCCTTAATTTGTATAACCTTTTTTGTTTAGTCCTGCCAGAGATGGATATTTCATTGGCATTTAAATACTATAGGTGCGTGAATTCAGCAAAACAATCTAAAACAGTCCAGCAGTCCTCAATAGTAATGGGTTTTCTGCAGAAGTTGTTGACTTGAGCCTTTCATAGATCAGCATATTAATATAGTTTTACTTTATATACCTCGTTTTTCTGCTGGATGGTTAAGTCCAAGATAAAGCAACAGTCAGCCTTTTGGATGAGTCATAGCCATTGCTCGAGCAATTTGCTGTCTGTGAAAGCCTGAGAGAATGTTTTCTCTCTATGTGACTCTTCTTAGACACACTCCACATATCAACCACTTTATTCTGTGGCCCCATAATGTTCTTGATCAGAAAATTTGGGACCCAACTGAGTTACATGATGTTACAGTACAGGTTTTCTTATGCCCTAAGGCTTCCTGACCTTGAAAGACTAGATACAATATTTTGCCTGACCTTACACCCTTCCTTTTCTCTAATTTTTGATCTGCAATCATAGCTTATTAACCCTCCAGAAGAGAAGCTTATCATTACCCTGCAACATATGCAGTTCAATTTACCCTACCTATCTGTCCAAGTATCAGTCATCTTAGACATAACATGGAAAGGTACTTTCCATCCAGTATTGATATGTTAAACTTTAAGTCCCTACAGAATATGAAGCAAAAATGCTTTATGAAAATAGGAAGAAACACATATTTTTATACAGAAATTCAGAAAACTAAACCTGTACAGCATGGTAGCAGGATATTCCTGTGACTTTTTTCTTATGTCATTTTTTCATTTATTACCCTTTATTTATAAAAAAGAAGATAACTCTTACTTGAGGGACAGTACTGTAATAATTGGTATGTCATGAAAAGAAGTATGTATTTAGAACAGCAGAATGACTCACATTCCAACCACGATCCTTCTATTACACATGGTTGTCTTCAGTGCAGTTGATGGGTTCACAGGTATCAACATGTACAGTTAGTAAGGGTGAGAATCCTGAAAATTGATTGCTAGTTTCAAAAACCTGCTGATGTTTCTCAGGATCATTGCCTTACCCATCTTATGCGTATGAATGTATGGCTTTTCCCCTGGCATATTTCCCAGCTTTTCTGCTTGCCTTCTCGTTATTCAGTCTTCAAGTTCTCACTTTCCTTTTAATTGTGTTATATATTTCTGTTTTTATTTCTTCTTTTAAGATCTTATACTAGGGAGACAATACAATATTTACATATGTGGGTCTGGTTTATTTCACTTATAAGTGTATCTTCAAGTGGCATCCACTTATATATAAAGATTTTGAGTTTATCATAATTTATAGGTGAGTAATACTGCATTGTATGAAACTAACACATCTTTTTCATCCATTCCTCATGTGATGGCATCTTGTTCCAAGATCTGGCTATCACAAATTGTGCTGCTATAAACATAGGTACACATATATCATTATGATATGATGGTTTCAATTCCTCTGGGAAAATTCCCAGTAGGGGGATAACTGGCTTGAATGGGATTTCCAGACATAGTTTTTAAGGAGGTTTCATACTGATTCCCATAATGGTTGTAGAAGTCTACATTCTCTCCAACCTTGGAGAAGGGTTCCATTTCCCCCATATTCTCCCAACAATTGTTGTTGGTTGATTTCTCTATGATGGCCATTCTTTCTGGGGTGATGTGTTATCTCAATGTCATTTTAATTTGCATCTATGAATGGGCAGTGATGTGGAGCATTTTTTCATGTATTTATTTGCTTCTAGAATTTTTTTCTCTGAGAAGTGTGTGTTCATCTCTGATTCCCATTTCTTGATTGGGTCTTTAAATTTTGAGGCTTTAAGCCGGGCGTGGTGGCGCAGGCCTGTAATCCCAGCACTTGGGAGGCTGAGGCAGGAGGATTGTTGTGAGTTCGAGACCAGCCTGAGCTACAAAGTGAGCTTAAGGCCAGCCTGAACTGCATAGTGAGACCCTATCTCAAAAAGACAAAAAAAAAAATTGAGGTTTTAATGTTTTTTAATTCTTCATAAATTCTAGAGAGAAGTCTTTTGTCTGAGTGCTTATAAAAGGTAAAAGATTTGAATCATCTGAAGAGAAACCAGAGTATAATGAGTCTGAATGCCTATTAGTTATGCTTTTTATCCATAGTTGTGGGTTGTCTTCTCACTGTTCATAATTTCTTTTGACCTTCAAAACCTTCTTAATAAAGTGAGGTCCCAGTTGTTAATTCTTTCAAGTATTACCCGTGTGATTTTATTTTTGTTCATGAACTTTTTGCCCACCCCTATGCCTTACAGAGTTCCTCCTACTTTCTCTTCCAAGAGATTTACTGTTTCTGTGTTAACATTTAGACCTTTAATCCATTTTGACATTATCTTAGTGCATGGTGATAGACCTTTAGTTTTCAGCATGTAGAAAGCCAGTTTTTCCAGCACCATTTGTTAAAGAGGCTATCTTTCTCCCAGTAAGTGTGTTTCTTCCCTTTGTTTTTTTTTTTTTATTTTCTTTTTATACACATTTCCTTTTTTATTTTCAAGGTAAGATCATATTCACACAAAAGCATACACCTTGTTCCAGGTGTTTCTCAATAAAGGAGAAATCTAAAGATATTATCAAAGAAGCAAAACTAGCTTCTCACTTGCAAACCTGGTTTAATTCTTTTTTTTTTTTTTTTTGAATTTTTTTTCTTTTTTTT
>PVKA01054108.1:0-10921 GCA_004027165.1 Ctenomys sociabilis | reverse complement strand
TTTTTTTTTTTTTTTTTTTTTTTTTTTTTTTTTTTTTTTTTTTTTTTTTTTTTTTTTTTTGTGGAACTGGGGATTGAGCTCAGGCCCTTGCACTTGCCAGGCAAGCACTTATTCTACTGAGCCACCTCCCCGGCCCCATTCTTTTCTTGTCTATTGCAGAAAGACTCTTAGCTAAGATGACGCCCACTTTATCCACTTTTTCGTTATCTTTATTCTTGGTGTCACAACAATTCATCGTCAAATGTGAAGTTTTTGCCATTGTTTTCTTCTACAGGCTTTAGTTCTTATGCTTGCCTCTCTGATCCATTTAGAGTTACTTTGTGTGTAAACTGTGAGTTAGAAATCCGTTTTCGTTTTTTCACATGAAGATAAGCACTGTTTCCTGCATTGCTTGTTGGAAACGTTGCCCTTTCTCCCACCAACGTGTCGAGAAATCGTTTGACCAATTCAGGGGATAAATTGTAGAGGCAGAGCATGTGTGAAGCACAGCCAGGATCAAGGTCTGGTCCGCACAGGCGCAGAAGCGCACGCACACCGTTTTGATGCCCATATTTTTGTGGACATTTTAAAAATCAGAAAATAGGGGCCAGGGAGATGGCTCAGTAGAGTAAGTGCTTCCCTGGCAAGGGCAAGGGGTTGAGTTCAATTCCCTGTTCAGAAAAAAAAAAAAATCAGAAAATAGAAATCATCCAACATTGTTCCTCTTTTTTAAAGGTGATTTTGGTTATTGCCGTTTTTATAACTTTGTTCCCTTTCTTGTATCTTTGCCTGACTTTAGTGTCAGCACAATAATAACTTTAGGAATGAGTTGGGAAGTTTTCCCATCTTTGGAAGCATTTCAGGAAACATGATGTTAACTTTAAAAAAATAATTTGGTAGAATTTGCAAACGAAGCTGTCTGGGACAAGGAAGATTTTTATTATTGGTTTGAAAAAATATTTTGTATAATTTTAATCTCTCATTCAAAAGGTATTTTAGACAATTTTGACCTTTTAAAATTTATAAAGTGAGCTGGTGAGATAGCTTAGCGGTCTAAAACACCTGCTTAAGCAAGCTTAGGCTGGCACAGGGGACCGTGGTTCAATCCCTGGGTCAGCATGCTGTGCCAGCCACACCCTCAGGACAAACTGAGCCAATAAATACAAGCAATTTATAAAGAATTGTTTCTCCATGTTCTGTAGAGACTTAAAGTGTAACATATCGATACTACATGGAAAATGCCTGTTCCATGCTATGCCTAAAATGTCTGATATTCAGACAGATAGTGAGGTTAAACCCAATTGCCTATGTTGTAGGGTAATAATAAGCTTCTCTTCTGGAGGGTTAACAACCTAAGTTTGCAGACCAAAAATTAGAGAAAAAGGAGGGCTGCAAGGTCAGCCAACATTTTGACCCTAGCCTTTCAAGGTCAGTGAAGACTCAGGACATAGGAGAACCTATACTGTAACAGCACGAAACTCAGTTGTGTTCCAAAGTTCCTAATCAAGGAGATTATGGGGCCTCAGAAGAATATGATTGACAATGTAGAGTGTGTCTAAGGAGAGTTACACAGAGAGAAAACATTCTCTCAGGCTTTCACAGAGAACGAATTGGTCAAGCAATGGCCGACTCATCCACATGGCTGACACTGACAAAGGATCTATAAACTGCAGTACAGGGTAACAGGATAAATCCTGAGGGGATTTGACTGACCTTATCAGATATAAAAGATACATTTCTTGTTATATAGATCTTGCTTTATCTTGGTCCTAATCATCCAGCAGAAAAGTGTAAAAATGAGGTATAAAAAGTAAAGCCATATTAATATGCTGAGCTGTGAAAGGCTCAAGTCAACAACCTCTGACATTGCCGGTCCTATGGCTAACCCACTACTATTATGGACTGCTGGACTGTATTGGATTATTTTGCTAAATCCAAGCACTTATAATATTTAAATGACAATGGAATACCCATCTCTAGCACAATTAAACAAAAAAAGGGATACAAAGGGAGGACCATTTTGCATCTGTATATACAAAATAGGATAGATATACAGCTACTTTCTCTTAATTCAATAAGAAGAATGATTTGTACTAACAATGTTACAGGATATTATGTCTGCATCTTGTACTGTGAATAACCACTAAGAAGATAACAATATGCAATGTATTAATTGTATGAAACTGTCCTACTGTCTCATTGCTATCTGTTTCTCAATAAAAAAAAAAGAAGAATCATTTTCTGGTTTGTCTTTTTTCAGCACCAGGGAATGAATTCAGGACCTTGCAATTGTCAGGCAGGTACATATTATTGAGCTATCTCCCCAGCAAGAATTGTTTTGTGCTATAACATGACATCAGTATTCTAGAAAATGTGCTATGTGCCTTTGAAAAACTGTTGTCTTGAACTCTTTTGTATATCTTTTCATTCAGATAGTTCATCGTGTTGATCAGACACTCTATTTCCTTATTACACTCATTCTGGTTTTCTGTCCAATTTAAAAATATATATATTTGGCACAGGGTCTTGCTGTGCAGCTTGGACTCATGGTGATTCTCCTGCTTCAGCCTCCAACAGCCTGGGATTACAAGTGTGTGCCACCATGCCCATCTCAGTGGCCACCTCAGCATGCCCAGGAGCAGGGCCACTGTGGCATATGGGATGAGGGATGGAATCTGGGTCCCTGGGCTTGCCTAAGTAGACGCTCAGTCTGCTGAGCTATCTCACCGTTCCTTCCATCCATTTTTGAAAGTAGAAAATTGAATATCCCTACTATTATTAGGATAGTGTCAGTATTTCCCTCCATTTCTGCCAGTGTTTCTTTCATATATTTTGGAACTTTAATAATTAGTACATACACATGTTTATAATTGCTATTATCTCACTGGTGAATTGAAATTTTGATATCAATTTCATTGGGTCTGTACACTGCTACACCTCCAGCCATCAAAGCTCTTTTTTATGATTCTGTTATTGATATATTGTTGTTAATCTCACACATTCTTTCTTTCTGTGTTCTATAACCATTAGTGTAAGATTTATCATTGTGTTTATGCATTAAGTCTTATAGAAAAATTAAGCGGATTTACAAGCCAAAATTGCAATAGCATTTTTTAAGATTTGTTTCTGTGTAGTTCCCTTTACCAAAGATCCTTCATATCTATCTCTGAATTACTGTGCAGCTTTTGTTCTCAATTTCATAGATAGCTGTTAGCATTCATTGGAAGACAGATCTAGGGGTAATGGACTCCGTTAGTGTCTGTTTGTGCAATCGTATGAATCTGGGATGTCCTGCAGAAGCCTCTGTACTAGAAGGTCTGCTCTCAGCGGAACTCCGTTGGGAGGTGACAGGGTTTTAGCGGGGCCCATTGGGAGGGCTCGGTCACTGGGGAGGTAGGCTCGAAAGGGATTATGATACTGTCATTTCCCCACCCTAGGGGTATGTGCCTCTTTCACATTCCCTACCCTGTGATGCATTAGTGCCAACAAAGGTCTGAAGCAGCAAGATCTATGGGCAGGGACTGGGCCCTCCAAATCCATGAGCCAAAAGAAACAGTTTTTCTCTACAAATTGACTACCTGAGGTACTTGTTATGCTGGAAAGCTCACTCACTGAAGCAGAGTTCGAACAAAAGTCAAAATTTCTATGACCAGGCATGGTACTTATTAAGGTTTGTGTCTAGTTGTCCGCCCACAGCCTCATGCAGTCATGGGGTGGCTTCTAGAGTTTGTGATTAATTCATGATCCAACGCTAGGATTATGAGTGCTACACCCACCCTGGGGAAGATAACCTGAATACGGTGTAAGAAGAGGAGAGAAGCTTGCTAGCTGCTGCAGCTGCTGCTCCTCCCTTTGATCTTTTCTGTTTTCTGCCACATGAATGGCTGCCTTCTGCCATGTGCCACTCTGCCTTGGAACCAGCTGAGTACGGACTGAAACCTCTACTAACTCTGAGCTAAATAAACTTGTCCTTCCTTAATTTTGGGTGTCACGTATTTTGTCCCAGCAATGAGAGAAAAGAAATCAAGACAGTGGTGCACTTCACTAATCCCAGCATTTTTGGAGGCTGAGGCAGGAGGCTTGCTGAGAGTTTAAAGCCAGTCTAGGTTACAAAATTCAAGGCCAGCCTGACTGCACAGCAAAATGCTGTCTGCAAAAGACAAAAACAAAGCAAAGCAAGCTTCTATTCATGTTGCCTCTTTAAATACATCATCCCACTTCCATCTGGACTCTGAAGTATCCGGTAAGGAACTGACTAATCAGCTAATCATTTCATTGAGAATCCCTTGTATATTATGAGTTATTTTTCTCTTGCTTCTCAAGCTGTCTCCTTGTCTTCAGGCTGCTTGATTATAACTTGCTGTGTAAGATATTTTAGGATTATCCTATGTGGAACTTATTGAGTGCAGAGGTCCAGCCTCGGCTACCAGGACCAACAATCTGAAGGGGGAGGAAGGTGGGCAGCGAAGAAGAAAGACTCAGAGAAACACAGTGGGGTTAGGAGGGAAGCAGAGCGTGTCTTTTCAACACAGAGCAAAATCAGCAGCCTTTATTTATACATAAACAATTGCATAGGCCTTCTTCATGCAGGATGAACAGATGGGGTTTTTCATTTATAAGCAAAAACAATTTAAATTTTGATTAATATGAGTACACAGTATAAACTAAGAGGAGTTATAGAAACTTAATCAACCACTGTTCTCTCCATTCTATTTTCTGCCCCACCAAAACTCTCAGCTCTCAGGGTACTTTCTCACTGCGTCAAGATCTTGACTCTAACTTCCTCATTGTTGTTGAACGTTCTTGGCTTAAGCTTGTCCCTTTCTGCAGATTTACAAGGTAGAAGGCACAGATCAACTTCTGTAAGAACTTTATGCATTGCATTAAGTTAACCCAAAACCCTAGGTGATGAATTGCATGCCCTCTTATGTGAATCACAAGCCTAGCAATCCCCAGGAGACTTGTGGCGACACATCCCTACGAAGCTCGGCTTTGCAGATTCTCCAGACTTGATGTGACTTTGTCAGAGGCCAAGCATTGGGTGGCTCTCCACATCTTCCTCTTTTTTATTTTTTTAATTTTAAGACCCCAGTTTCTACTTGGGTTTTTCTAAATCCTTGGAAGAGGAATTTGAAGAGGACTGGAAGAAAGATAATTGGTAAAACAATTACAATTCCTACTGATCTGGCACTATATAAAAAAATTGTAAGATTATGCATTTGTACAAAATTTTTTTTCCGTAATTTTATTGAGAAACAAATAGCAATGAGACAGTTTCAAATCTGATTAGTAGGACAGTTTCAATAATTAATACATTGAATTTTGTTGTCCTAGTGGTTATTCATCGTACAATATGCAGACATGATATCCTGTTTATAAACACTATGAGAACAAATCTTTCTATTCAATGAATTAAGAGACTGTAGCTGTATATCTATCCTAACTATTTTGAATATACAAATACAAAATGGTCCTCATTTGTATCCTCTTTTTTTATTTAGTTTTGTCATTTAAATATTATAGGTGTGTGAGTTCAGCAAAATATTCCAAAATAACCCAGTAGGCCATAATAGTAGTGGGTTATCCATAGGACTGGCAATGTCAGAGGTTGTTGAATTAAGCCTTTCACAGCTCAGCATATTAATATGGCTTTACTTTTTATACTTCATTTTTATACTTTTCTGCTGAATTGTTGAGACCAAGATAAAGCAAGATCTATATAACAAGAAATGTATCTTTTATATCTAATAAGGTCAGTCAAATCACCTCCAGACTTATCCTGTTACCCTGAACTGCAGTTTGTAGATCCTTTGTCAGTGTCAGCCATGTGGATGAGTCACGGCCATTGCTTGACCAATTTGCTCTCTGTGAAAAACTGAGAGAATGTTTTCTCTCCATGAGACTCTCCTTAGACACACTCTACATCATCAGTTACTTTCTTCTGTGACCCCATAATCTCCTTGATCAGAAAATTTGGAACACAATTAAGTTACATGATGTTACAGTATGGGTTCTCCTATGTCCTGAGTCTTTACTGACCTTGAAAGGCTAGGTTCAAAATATTGGCTGTCCTTGTGGCCTTCATTTTTCTCTAATGTTTGGTCTGCAAACTTAGGTTGTTAACCTTCCAGAAGAGAAGCTTATTGCTATTATCCTACAACCTAGGCTGTTGAGCTTAACCTCACTATCTGTCTGAGTATCAAACACCTTAGGCACAATATGGAACAGGTATTTTTCAACAAATATTGATATGTTAAACTTTAGGTCCCTACAGAATATGAAGAAAAAAATTAAAGTATATTTAAAGATAGAAATAAACAATTGCATATTTTTACACAGAAGTTTAGAAATGTAACCATGTACAGTATTGTAGCAGGACAGTCCCACAACACCCCTTTTCCTGTCTCCTGCCTTCATTCACCACCCCCCTTCCTTTTTAAACAAACATCTACCCAAAAGACAGCACAGCAGCAAATGGCATGTCATGACAAGTAGGACGTATTCAGAAGACCAGAATGACAGGCACTCCAAGCATGACCCTATTATTACACATTGCCATCTTCAGTGCAGTTGCTTAGTTCACAGGTATCAGCATATATAATTAGTCGGGGTGAGAATCCTACCAATTAACTGCTAGCTTCGAAAACTTCTCAAGGTCCTCGGGATCATTGCCTTACCATCTTGCACAAAATTTTTTGCTTTGGATAAAACATTAGAAGCTGCCTCTAAAGAGCAAGGAGAGCCCTGCCTGAGCGAGAGACGTGCTGCATTTCCTGGTGTAAGGCCAGATCTAAACTTTGTTGCTGTCATTCCAAATGCTAAGAAGGTGTGTCTAGACACGTTCCCAGGAATGTACTGTGTCACCATATTGTTTTGGAGTTATAGAGATCCGCTTCCATCAGCATAGCACCTTAAGAGCTGCCTAACCTTTAAGCTAACAATTCAATTTTCCATCATCACAGCTGTCTCTTCCAAAGACTGACTTTGACCTCCAGCTTGATGACAATTCATTCCTGAGCTGCTAAGGAAGGCACATGTAATATTTTTTGTTAACAGATCTACACAATTTGCAGTGTGAACCAACCTCTTGCACTAAGGCAGTGGTTGCGGTGGCTATGGCCCCAATAAAAGCAATAAGAGCAGTTACGTCTGAAATGAGTACACCAGCAAAGCACATTTTCCTGGAGAGAGCTTGACTGATGGCCTCTAAAGCCTGCAATCTGGACCATCATTCCAGGTCCAGACAGGTTAACAGGAGTCATAACAAAAGCGGGTTGTTGCAGCACTAACGCAGTCTCTTCTAAGTTCATTGTAGAAATACAGTTAGTCAGAGTACAGTGTGAACACTTGATATAAAATGCAGTTTTTGATAAGTGTACAGTATCTAGTAGTCCAAGACTGTGGTTATGAAGCAGTACGTAAGAAACCAAACATAAGCCGTAACATAAAAGATCTCAGCTTAGGACTAGAAGGGTGACAGGTCCTGTAGCAGCCATAAGCTGCCGCAGTCGTGACTGAACATACTGTTTTGGATATCCTTTAGTAAACACCCCAGTGGCCCATCCCCCAGAGTACCAAAACATCACCTGAGAAGCATTTCGTGTAGTCTTTCCGGCAAGGAATACTTAAGTGCCCATGAAGAAGTGCTCTCCAGGTAAGCCCCTTGCCAGCAGGAGAAGGGACAGACCAATCTGTGACGATTTCAGAAAAAGAGAGAGCATGACTGATGCCATGCGGAAAAACACATCTAGTCCAAACAGGAAATGCCTTGGTCTCATCGATGCCAGCCCAGTTCTGGTCACCTGGAGGAGGACAAGGCCTGACAGTGGGTGGAGGGGTCTCGGAAGACCCAGGGGGAAAAGGCCATAATCAGGTTCATCAGTACTCATCATGTTCAAAGACCATGGTTCACGTCCACCTCGATTAGCAGAGCTGGGAAAGTCAGTCCTGTGCTGCTGCATGAAGAGATGTGTGCCTCCAGGCTTGCCTGGTGCTCCTCCCTGGTGAAACCCAGGGGGAGGAAGCAGTCATGCCATCACAGCGGTAAGGAACAGAAGTAAAAAGGATGTGGTTAGTAAAATTTCCCCCAAGCAATTCAGGGTGGTTAGTAAAGACTGGAATACCATTATCTTCCCAGTGTGCAGGTTGTTAGGAATACAAGCCCACATGGGAGAATCCACGTCCTGGTGAAAAACACAAGCACAGCCCCTACCCTGTGTCAGGAGGGGGTCAGGACCCTTCCAGTGCCCTGTAACAGAATCCTTCCATTTAACGATAGGATGGCGGGTGGCCTGTCATTCCCAATGGCACTGAGCAGAAGAGAGACCTGCAGAATCCAAATTTAAAAAATTAAGTGTGAACAGTTTATGATTAAAAGTGGTTGAGGAGAGCTATGGCTAAACTCCCCCTTTTTTATTTTTTGTATTTGAGTTTTTAGCATTTGATGTGCTCGTTCTACAATGTGCCTGGGGGTTATACGGGATACCTGCAACATGAGGTACAGTGAACTGGGAACACAAACGCTGAAACGCCCGGATGTGCAAGCCGAGTATTATCAGTCCTGATGGAGGGAATGCCTAACGTTGAAAAGCAATGCAGCAGATGTTGAATTACCTGTTCTAGCTGTGGCAATCAGGAAGTGAGAATAGGTATCAATACAAACATGCACGTATGAAAGACGTCCAAAGGAATAGAGGTGGGTTACATCCATCTGCCAAATGTGGCTGGGGGAAGAGCTCGAGGATCGACACCCATGATGGGCACTGAGAGATGATGAGGGCAGCACGAACAATTGCAGACAAGACTGCGAGCAGCCTCACGAGCGGTTTTAAACTGTGCCATCAGTGCTTGTGCAGGTTGATGGTGCGAGTCGTGAGAATTCACAGCTCACTGAGAAGAGAGCCCTACAAAGGTAGGTCGAGTTAAAAATCTGCTTGTCCATTTCTTTCATGAAGAAGTCCTGGTAAATGACAATGTGATCTAATGAAACCTATGAAAAGTGGATGTGACCTAGCCCGGATTAATTCTTGTAACTGAATTAACCATTTTAAGATAGGAAAGGAAGAAGCTGGAAGAGAAGCAGTGTCAGTGTGAGGAAACAGGTGAAGGACATTGTGAATCTGAATAAACATTAAAAGGTGATGAAAGCAGCAATTGAAAGGCAAAAGTTAAAGCTGAATTAACCTCCGCCTGCTGAGCAGAGACTTCTGCAGTCCTCTGCAGTAAGATTTACCATCAGTAATAGTAACAGCCAAACCACTGGAGGAACCATCAGTAAATAGCAAGGAGGCAGGTTGAGGGGGCAGGATCCCGTAAGCACCGGAGTGGAGGTAACACAGGATTTCTGGAAGTGAAAGTTAGTAGAGGATGAGAAGGTGAGTCGCAAGTCTCTTGACCTGTAAAAGAAGAATGCTATCTGCCAATCAGCATCATTTTGTAGTAGCCAGTAATATTGTTGCTTGTTATAAGGAGGGCAATTGTTTGCTTCTCCTTCCCAAATACTTCTTTATATGTGTCCTTTTGATATTAAAGTAGCAACTAGAGATAGCTAAGATATTTTTTGACTCTTTTTGTGGTAACAAGTAGATGCAACCACTCAAGAGGCCCTTGTTGCCACAATGTCCAGTACGCGTAACGGGGGTAGGGCGCACTATTATCATCCAAGATTGGGGTAATCTAACCTTAGGACCTGTTGTATGTCCAAAGTTTGTTGGACTTTAATTAATGCTAATTTCCTTGTTCAGTCAGTAGTCTAGGAGAGGATGGATTGGTATTCCCTCCAAGTATACCAAAGGGTTAAGATCTGCCATAGTGTACTGGTTGAAACATTGTGTCAATTTGAGAATTTTTAGAAGTTTAACTGAGTGACTCAACAGGAAGCCAGGATTGTTAGTTTGTAAAGATCCTGATGCTGTGCAAGAGGGCATGGACATTGTGTGAGTTCTACAGCCCCAGCCCGTGGGTAGCTTGTTTATGATATAAAGGGGGAGAGAGGCTGGCTAGAAGCTGCAGCTGCTGCCCTTCCCTTTGTTTTCTGCTGCCATGAAGTGCTGCTCCCTGCCATGTGCCACTCTGCCTGGGAGACAGCCCAGTATAGACTGAAACCTCCATAGGAAGCTACATAAACCCCTCCTTCCTTAATTTGAGGTGTTGGGTATTTTGTCCCAGCAATGAGTAAAAAGTAACTGAGACACATAGTAACCTTTAACAAAGGTCTGATCCAATTAACATCTCCTAGTAGTTGTTGAAAATTATTTAAGACAGGCAATCTGTCAGTTCTCAACTCTGTTTTCTGAGGGGAGATATAATGGGCACCTATAGTTCTCCTGAGATAAGAGAAAGGTGGCTGGAGCTGAATTTTTGGGGGGGCAATGGAAAGCCCATGTTGAAGTAATTGTGAGGAAATTTCCTGTAGAATTTCTTGCAGAATGGCCTGATCAGGGTGGGTGAGAAGTATGTCGTCCATAAAATGGACTACAGAGCCCTCAGGGAAGGCATCTCTGGCTTTTTGAAGGGCTTGGGGAACAAATGTCTGGCATAGGGTTGGACTAGCTGGCATTCCTTAGGGGAGAACTTTCCACTGACAGTGAGCCAGAGGCTCTTTATACTTAGGAGAAGAAAGATTGAATGTAAAGTGTGGAGAATCTTTTGGATTCAGGGATATACAGAAAAACACAATCCTTCCGAAGGTCAATAACGCTAATAGAAGTTTTCTTTGGCATAGCCACAGGAGATGGGAGGGCAGGTTGCAAAGGTCCCATAATTTCCATAGTGGCATTGATAGCTCTTAAATCTTACAAGAGACTCCACTTACCTGACTTTTTTTTTTTAAATAACAAGTATAGGCCGGGGATAAGTGCTTCCCTGGCAAGTGCAGAGGCCTAAATTCAATCCCTGGTTCCGAAAAAAATAAAATAAAATAATAATAATAAATATTAAAAAA
>PVKA01054107.1:0-10918 GCA_004027165.1 Ctenomys sociabilis | reverse complement strand
TGAAGTTCTAAAGTGTGCCTGGGGAGAGTCACATGAAGAGAAAACTTTCTCTCAGGCTCTCACAGAGAGCAATCTGGTCAAGCATTGGCCGTGACTCATCCACATGGATGACACAGACAAAGGAACTACAGAATAATGTACAGGACTACAAGATAAACCCTGAGAAGACTTCAATGACCACATAGGAAATATAAAATTCTTGTGTTGGTATATAAGTTTTGATCTACCTAGGTCTTAACCATCCAGCAGAAAAGTATAAAGTATAAAAATGAAGTATACATCGTGAGCCCATAATATTAAGCTGAGCTGTAAATGGATATGGTCGACAATTTCTTTGAATAACTCCCTATGGTTGCAGAACGCTGGACTGTGTTGGATTGTGGTGTCGAGTTCAAGCACCTAAGGTAGTTGAATGTCAATGGAGTGCCCACTTTTGACAGGTGTAGACAAAGGAAGGGTTGTAGAAAGAAAAAATCATGATGTGTGTATAGACAGTACAGTTGGTATAGATAACGCTGTGCTTCTACATAATTCTATGATAGGCAAGATCTGCACTAATGGTGGTTGGACAGAATATTATGTCGGCTTTTAGTGCTATGGTCACCCACTAGGTAAATAATTATTGAATTTTTGATATAATTCAGCTATAAAAAAAAGATAAGTAAGCAACTATACTTTTAATTCACTGATAAGAGATATCTGCTAAAATAATACCTGTAAATATATTATCATGTATGCACCTTGTACAATACCAAAACGTTATGAAAACAGTTTGCAATGTATTAATTAATCGACTCTGTATGGTTAAGGTGTCTTGAAACTGTCTGATTGACATTTGTATTTTAATAAAATAAAAATAAATGGAAAAAAAAGAAGGAAAAAAAATTCAAAAAATAAATGAGAAAAAAATTTAAAACTCCATCCAAAATCGAATGCTTGTATAAAAGTTGCAGTGTATATCTGTATTTATAATTTTATTAATAGCTAAGTATGTATTTGGTCATATTTAAATTGACTTCCAGATCTCAAAAAGTCTAAGTGTGGCCCAGTTTGCTTCATTATTAAATGGCTAATCCCAAAATATTTCCTAGAATTTGCAAGATTACTTATGCAAATTCTAGGAAACCAACTGGGAGGCTATAAACCTCTAGGAGGCTGTCAAAGAAAAGTATTTTCTTATCGGTAATCATAGGTCTAGTACTTGCTTTGCAATGGTGGATCTGGTTGCCATGGAGCCGTTTTCCTGCTGTCCTTTCTCTTCCACACCTGTTGCCTGAGATGTCCAGTGCTCATCTTTCTAGCAAACCAGCTATCTCATGCCTTCACCTTTGCTCTTGTGTCTGCCTTTTGAATGTTGTGATCATACTAGAGCTTTTTTTTTTTTTTTTTTCTGGAACCAGGGATTGAACTCAGGACCCTGTGCTTGCCAGTCGAGTGCTTATTCTATGGAGCTATCTCCTCGGCCCCAACTAGAGCTAGTTGGATGCTCAGCAATAATTACTTTTCACTTCTGCAGAGACCTGTGCCTTCCTAAAGGTCGTAGGCGCTCTGGGGCTGAGGCAGATTGGGGGAAACAGTGGGGGAGGGCACAACAGTGGTATGGATGCCCTATCCCTGAGGGATAGCTATTATTTCTGTGCATTGTGCCAGGTGTTTTACTTCCTACTGATTTACTCTCTGGGTCTCCGTGTTCTTTCTTACACTGAATCTGCTTTGGCTTTTCTACTTGCTCCTCTCCTCAGGAATCCTTTCATTCATGATTGGCTATCTGATATTAATTGTGAGTAGGGTTTCAGCTGTTTCGTATGGTTCCAAAGAAGACCAAGAGCTTTTTAGGGGCAGCTAAATATGCGAAAAAGGCTAAGATCTTCTATGTTTTGTTGATAAAATTTCTGTAATATTGATTTGCAAAGTTCTGAGAGGTAGAGGGATTCTAAGAGATTTGTGGTATCAAAATAAATAATGATATTTGTTTAGATTTATATTAAATAGTAACAGCTATGTAATTGTTTTTAGTTGATTTATGGAGAAGGAAAACAGAACACTTATTACTGGAGCTAGGAAGGGAAGGGAGGAGGAGAGACAGAGGGGGTTTGGTAACACCTAGCAAAATAAGAATGGTCCTACTGTAACAATTTTCAGATTTGCTTCCATATGAATCTCACCACATCTGTAAATTATAGCCATTTGAAAAAACTCATACAGTTTGGAATTTTTCATAAACCATTAATAAATGGAGAATGTAAAATGACTTTTAATTTGGATTGAAACAAGTACTATTTTTGAACAATGAAAGTGAGTTTATCTGATTTATGATTCTGGAGACTGTGTTTGATGAGGCTGCTCTGCTGTGTCCTAAGAAGAAAAAAGTGGAAACATAAAGCAGAATGAAGGGATGTGCTCACTCAGTACTGTTTAAAACAGTGTATATTCTCATTTAAATTTAGAAAGTTTCAGGAAACGTGAGAGTTTCCTTTACAGTTGAAAAGTCTGAAATTTAGGGACATGAAAAACCTTTCTAATATGAACAGAACTTTGATTGAACTTCATTTTTCACTTGATAAATGAAGTTCTATCAAATTATATGGTGAAAATTTTAGTGAAAAGTTAAGAAAATTATTTGAGTAAAAGACATGTCACCATTAACCTTTTTCAACACAGTACCCTTTGCTTTGAACATAGTTGTTTCATTGCTCTTGCCATTTTCTGAAGTAGTTCTGGAAGTACCCTCTCATGAATTTTTTTTTGTAGATGTGTACATGTCCTGAATTCATTAAAAAATTTATGGAAATTCCTTCCAATACTAATATTATGTAGCATACCCTCATCCTGGTGAGTAAGGATTCACCAGATCTGGCATAATGTGGCTTCTGGCTCTTTAGCAAAATCAAAATAACCATGAAAGGTAAACATTTTGCATGGATTGAGGACATTAAGGCACCCATGATAGCGCAACAAGATAGTCACCAGACAGGACTTCCAGAATAGCTTCAGAGAGTGCTGGGACTGGTAGATAGGTGCGTTAGAAGTGAAAGGTAGTATTTTGAAGGAAAGTGTTTAATTGCAATGTGAAATTTAGTTTTATAAATTGAAAAAATTAAACATTCCCTGTATTTTTCTAATTACACCTCACATGAGAAATTGGAGTTAAGAGTTTTAAGTAACTTGCCTAAAGAATTGGGATTGAGGCCGGGCGTGGTGGCGCATGCCTGTAATCCCAGCACTCAGGAGGCTGAGGCAGGAGGATTGTCGTGAGTTCGAGACCAGCCTGAGCTACAAAGTGAGCTTAAGGCCAGCTTGAACTGCATAGTGAGACCCTGTCTCAAAAAGACAAAAAAAAAAAAAAAAAAAAAAAAAAAAAAAAAGAATTGGGATTGAACTCTGGAAAACTGTTATACTTGTAGGTTGGCTTGTATTCATACAGTTACTATTTTTCTGCTCTGACTTTGGCTGTTGTAATCCAAATGGTCATACTGGCCCTCTTGGTAACTGGTTTTAATTCACTATCTTTCAGGGAGTAAAAATTTAAATCTATTATACCTGGAAATAACTCAATGATATACATTGTACTGAATACAGCCAGCTTTGAGATGCTATGTAGGGATGGCATCTCGATGGGACAAACTGCTGCTGATCAGAGGAACAAAAGAAATGGAGTGCTTCTACAGAGTCGGCCTTGCATTTATTTGCAGCTGAAAACAATGAAAGGTTTCTCATGTAATAGAGCAAAAACTCTGAAAATGTGCTGTCAGCCAAAGATCTATAATATTCACAATTATGTCAGTTTCAACTTGGCATTGATAAGGAGAAGAACTTCAGTCTCCAAACAGATGTCTGTGTAGTCCTGGGTAAGGAACCCCATGTGTTCATTTCATTTTTTCAGCCCAACATTTTGAAGATTGATTAATGCATTTTACTTTAACATAGAGACAAATATTAGAGTAGGAATTCTAAATCTCAGAGATTGGAGCATGGTGATCATTTTGAAATATATTTGTGGTAATGGCTAAAAAATGTATGGTGTTGCATAGCAATCAGACTAAAATGTTGCTGAGTTTCAGCAAAATCCTGCTGGGTACAAAGACAAAAACCATATTATTAGAGTTTTTGTCATTGTCTACAAGATAGATAATTATCTTCTGTAATATCCTGTGTTTTTGAAATATATACTGCTGCACAAAAAGAAATTTCATGAACAGATAATAATAAATGTATAGGTATGCATCTATGTTGGCTGAACTATTCCAGTTGCGAATGTCAGAAACTCAATTCAAGACAGCTTAAATAAAGAAACACAAAATGAAACCTAGAAAGTTTGGGTCCTACTCTATAGACATGGATGGATTTTGAGGTTAGACTGATATCATTATGATTTCTTTTTTACTCCATCTTCTAGATCTGCAATTCTATGTTGGATTTCTCTCTGGGAAGGCTGTCTTCATAAGGCTGCAAAACTTTCTTTGCATATCATTTTGAATGATATTTAGACTCTATAATCTTAGAAGAGAATCACCTCTTTCTCAGTAGTTTCAGCAAAAGTTCCAAGGAAGGATACAGTTAGTTTGACTTTGGTCATTTGACCTCATTTGACCATCTGTGGCCAGAGGAATGGAGACTGTGGTGATTGAGGCTCTGTCATATGGCCAGTTCAGAAAGGAGAAGCTGGAGGATCCTCTACTCTAACATTGTAGACTGAGGATGGGAGGGGAGTGGTTCCTGAAATGAAAAGTATCTCTTTTTTCCTCTTTTCATTCTTTTGTTATACAAATTAAATATATTTCATATCAATGGATTCATACATTCTCACAACATACTCTAGTCATTCTCATCCCTCCACTCCCTTTGCCACACTCCACCCCTCCAACTTCCATATTTTGAGTGGTTTCAGCATCCATAACATATTTTGCAAATATGCATTCCCTCTTACTTACCCTTACATCTCCTTTCAAAATGAGTTTCTGATAGGAACCACATACACATATTGTCATCGTGTGTTTGTGTGTGTATGTGTGTGTGTGTTGTGCATTAAAATCAAGCTGTGGCTAATATTCATAGTGACATATGATGGAACTCCATAAAAGTACATCTCAGTACTTTTTATAATTTTAATGCATCCCTTTCTGCCTTTCTCAAGACAATTTGTAGTGTTCTTAGACAGTATAATAGTTCAACCAGAGGTGAACATGTCCAGTTGTCCTGGAAGCCAACTGATAATTCTCTATCCTATTTTCAAGGATATTATGAGACAAAGCATCTTGTATTGTGTTTAACTCCAGACAAAAATTTATGTAAGCTACAAATCTGCTAACTTTTCAGGATGACTTTTTCCCTAGAGATCTGGTGGTACACTTCAGTAATCTATGTATTATTATGGGTGGCTACAATGATGTCTACTAGGATCATATTTGTTCTGTCTCTGATGTTCTGGAATATTTTTTACTTCTGTGACTCATCAAAAACTACTGATAGAGCTGGTTCTCTAATTTAGTGGTTGGTGGTGTTATGGGTCATTCAGAATAGGAACCAGATCAGCCAGATTGGAATTTGTAAAGCAGTTTATTACTGAACTCAGGCACCACCACCCCTTCAGCTCTCATACAGGAGAGGACCAAAAGATGGCTAGCCCAGGAAGCAGGGGGCATTTTAAAACCTGGAACCACATTCCATTTGGTAAACAAATTCAATGTCTGACACACAATAATGCTTTCAGGGTCACTGGGTCCACTACTCAAACTAAATTTCCTGGGGCTTTCTTTTAGTTTCTGGTTATCTTGCACCTGAGTACTTGCATGCAGCCTTGCACAACCTAAGGTTACAAGAAGTTAAAGCCCATTTAATTTTCTTTTGAAGTCATCTCTGTAAGCTAACTTTCTTTACAGGAATTGGTGAGGGTTACAGGAATTGGTGAGGTAGGAATTTTATCTAGCAAACAGCAAAACACAGCCACTATTTACTAAACAATCTAGAACAATGGGTAAATATACATTTACACAACAGAAAATACAAGATTTACATTTATAGTCTAAAATGTGAGTTGATCTATTACAGTTAAGTACAAAGATGAATATCTAAAATGATATGCAAAGAATACAGCATATCCAGGCTAGAAAATATAGGTAATAAAATGAAATTAATGTTTCCTTCCTATTTTTTCATTGTGTTTGATTGTTTCCTGTCAATTGGACAAAGAAGGAAAATGAAACTGATAAATTTATATTGTTTTATGTCATTCAGTATTATTATGAGATTTATCCAAGATAGTGAGTGTATCACTTCCTTTATCTTTCTTCTAAACAAACTAAGGGAAAGAACCAGAACTCATGTCATCTTTTCAGCTATCAGGTCATTTATTTAGTCTTCAGTTTCCTAGGATCTAATCTTACATATTGGAATTATTCCTATAAAGGTGAAATAACACTGTAAGGAATGACTTAAAGATAGTACATGTTGTTTTAATTTCAAAAATACTTTTCTGAGCTATTCCATTTCTGGAAAAAAAGTAATAAGTAATGTATATCCTACTAAATTAAAAAGCATAAATCAATTAGCAGATCATTCTCTTTTGCTCTTTTTGACAATACATTTCTCTAACCACATTCTTTTTCCATTAAAAAGCAACTACTGTGGGGCCTAGAAAGTCAGAGCCCTTTGGGCATATCATCAACTACACTGACATTTATTTTTTTAAGGTGCTAAAACCATGGTTTGTATTATTAATGCTTTTTTACTTCTTACTCAGAAATAGTAACCTGCCAAAAATATTAAGATAATATAATATTGTGAGAAAAATCTGAACAATTGCAATATTCTAGTGTGGTTCTATAGTGCATTAAAAATATTCTGTGATAACTGTTCTTTATAAAATACATCGTTGAGGTACACATATTCAAACAATAATCTTATTCAGTTATATACCAATTTAAAACAAATATGGCTTTAAAAAAGTGTAGAAAGTTGAACATTCTAGAAAATATGAGAAGGATCTGATACTACTATGTATAATGTCTAGTTTTGGTTCATAGGGTGAAATATATATAAAATCCACTATTATATGAATAAAGACCTGTTTATATTTTATGCTGATAGAGTATTACATGCTTAGATAGCCCTAGAACAGTTTCCCAGTAGCTAGGAATGCCGTGTACTGAGAGCTCACAGATATCCATCTCCAGGGGCAGCCGCTGACAAAGGAAGCTGATGCTCTCAAGATCCTGGCTCCACAGGGCATCCCACCTCCCATAAGAGGACAGTGTAGCAATGTAAGGCAGCCCTTGCCTTAATTTCAGACAACTCTGAAGGAATGTCCTTTCTCCAGAGTCCCCAGTGGGATCCACCGAAGCCTGTGCTGCAACTACAGGATACATCACAGTTCATTGCCACCCACTGCCTAATCCTTACAGGTGTCTTTGCCTTTTTTGTTTTGTTTGTTTTTTGCAGTGCCGGGGATTGAAATCAGGACACTCCACTTGTCAGACAAGCACTTATTCTACACCTCCCTGGGCAAAGGTGTCTTTCATGAAGTCACTCTGCAGGAAACTTTCATCACACAAATCTCCACTCAATGGTGTACTTCCAAGTCCTGTGTTGTGCACACCTGTAATCCCAGCATTTAGTAGGGTGAGCTAAGTGGACCTTCCCAGATTTGAGGCCAGCCTAAACTACAAATCAAGACCCCCATCTCAAAAGAACAAGTCAAGTCAAACCAAACCAATCAACCAAACAAAACTATGTTTCCAGGTAATAAAACCTGGGTCATTTGATACCATAAGTGGTTTTAGGAAAATAACTCTATAGTAGTATTTTGGTGATGATACCTCATTACCAATGTTAGAAAGCTCTTGCAGTGCTATAATTTTGCAATCATTATGAGCATGTACGTATTTTATTGGAGGTATGTTGTAGGGTATAATATTGGGAAATGTATTGGTCAATGCAATATTTCAGACACTTGAAAGTTATAGAGCAAATAGAAATTATTACATTTATGGAATAGATCTCACTTTCTGGTAATATTGATTCTTTGGAGATTATGATGAAAGACTTAAGGCTGATTAATCTTTAACCTTAGATAAAATAAGAAAATCAGAAACCTTCCTTGGCAGTGTTGTAACTCAAAAATCAGATACCAACGAGGCAAATCCAAAAGAAAGGAAGCGCTTTATTTTAGGTGGTACCCACCGGGTAGCCTTTCCATGCGAAAAGGAGGAGGACCCCCCTGAGGGCTGGGTTGCAGAGTAATTTATATTCCAAAAACCACAAGTTGGGAGTGGTAAGCGAGCATCGGCACAGAAGCTAAAATGGCCATTAGGGGTGGGGGAACAATTTGATTGGGAAGACATGTTGTTTTAATTTGGGACAGGTCATGTGCATTTGGGGGGAGGGTCAGCAAGCATGATTACAGAAGCTAAAAGCGGTGAGGGGGGCATGGGGCTTAAGCCCATTGGTTGGAGGCTGAGGCAACGGGTAAGGGCGGCCAGAGGAACTAAAAGGTGGTGAACTTTTATGAAATGGGAAGTGGGAAGGATGGGTGGAGGGCAGTAGCGCAACCAAGGGGTTTTAGCCAAAGGGTTCTGGCCTGGAAAAACAGGAGGTTTGTACAAGGGGGTAGGGAGCAAGTAAGGGGTTTTGGGCAAGGGGGGTATGAGAATTAGGGAACAAGCAAGGGGTCTTGGGCAAGGGGGGTATGAGAATTAGGGAACAAGCAAGGGGTCTTGGGCAAGGGGGGTATGAGAATTAGGGAACAAGCAAGGGGTCTTGGGCAAGGGGGTATGAGAAGTTAAGCCAAAGAACTGGAAGGTTACAATGTTTGACGAGAAGCAGCAAGGTAGATGACTAAGCGCACAGTGCCCTCGGACGTGACCAAGGCCGCTAAGACACGTTCGCAAGTCCTAGCCACATCCTGGAACTCCGCGAGCCCAACCTAGGAGGTCATGGGGCAATCGGAGCAAAAAATGTTTACACAGAGGAGAGAGAGAGATAGGGGATTTTATTGGAGCCTTGGTGGGATAGGGTAGAGGGGCAATAAGGGCAGCTAAAGGTCAGTGATGAGGAACTTGGACATTACAGGCAGTACACAAGATCTCCTGTATCTGAAAGGGCAGAAAAATCTGGAAGCCAGATCCCAAACTAAAAAATAGCACATCTTAAGAAATTTAAATTTACCATTGTGATCAATTGTCTATGTCAAATTCAAATACTTAATTGGAAAAGTATGAGACTCTGATATGTGGAATGGAGTATCTGGGCCATAGTTTGCTATAAATTTGAAACCTTGTATACCACTGAACTCTGGGCCTACAGACCTCAGATACCACCGAACTCTGGGCTTCCCTGTTAAATTCTATTTGTTCCTGCTGCTTAAAGATATGTGAAAGAAGGCCTTTTCTTGGTAGGTCAGTATAGTACACGTGAAGTAAACAGAAAAAGGGGGATGTAAATAAAGGACCATTTTGTAGTAAAAAAAAATGTATGTACAAAATAGTTAGCATAGATATACATCTACTTTCTCTTAGTTCAATGAGAAGAAAGTTTTGAACTAATAGTGTTTAGACAAGATATTATGTCTGCATCTTTCACTACAAATAACTACTATGAAGACAACAATGTACGATGTATTAATTATTGTAACTGTCCTATTAATCTGTTTTTGAAACTATCTCACTGCTACTTCTTACTCAATTAATATGAAAATATAGTATGTGTGCTGTAGGCATCTGAGTTAGATAGAAATATTCTAGGCCCTCAAGTCAGACAGGCCCTCAAGCAGACAAGATGGCAGACAAGGTGACTTTACAACTTGGAAGAGACAGACACTCCCTATGGGCCACACCTCAAGACCAAGACAAAAGAGGAAACATAGCTACATACTTCCCTGGGGATGGGCATCAAGGATTGATATTCTAAATAGGTATCAATCACCTTGAAAGAGCCCTGTTGAGTCACTAGCCCAACCCCTAACAGGAAGAGACCCTGTCCCATACTCATGCCCACTTGTTGCTTGACTTGCTTCCCCATTTGGTACTGGATTTAATCAACTTTACCTGAACAATGGTGCCTCTAATCCCATTGGTTGAACATAGTTTTGTCCCACCTCTTGTCCACCTCAACAAGTTCCCATGTCTTTACCACCTTAGACCCACCTCACCACATAGTTTTCCTCTATAAAAGTCCCTGGAAGAGACAGCTTCCGGGGGACCACCCACTCGGGACCCCCCTCCTGTCCCTGTCGGGAGCCGTTTTAAGATGGCGACCGCTCCTCGCTCCCCCGCCCATCGTGTCTGCCAAGATGGCGCCCATATCCGGCTTTTGGGTTCTTGTTGTTGTGCCTGGGTCCCGCCTTTTTAGAGAAATGCCCACCCTTTTTGTAACCCCGCCAATGATATGTGATTACGTGTATAAGTGTGATTGGACTATAAAACCTATATAGCTCGCTCTGGCAGGAAGTTCGTTGTTGCTTGCACGTAGGACGCTGCGGCTAGCGGACGCATGTAGAGGCTTGCATCCCGATCCATAAAGGCTTGCTGAACCCGTTACAAGGTGTCTTAGTGTCTTCTTCCGTGGGACGGGAGTGGTGCCGGACATCTACGTGGTGGCCCATACGGGGACAACAGCTGCTTGGCTTGGATCGTGTCGGAGATTTGGTACGTACCTGCAGGTAAGCAAGGGCTTAACCTGGACCCTGGGTGGACGCACCTACAGGGAAGATTTGTGCCCTCCTGTATGGAGGTTTTCCTTTTTCGCCTGATCAAGGCGTGTCCTACAGGCTACTGCGCCGCTTGGACACAACAAACTCCCTCTTTTTGTCCTCCTTTTGTTCCCTCCTTAATTCCCCCTCTCTTTCATTTTAACATGGGTAATACACATAGCACCCCTTTAGTTCACTCTCTACGCCTCCTGTTGAAATCCCGAGGCCTCTATC
>PVKA01054106.1:0-10921 GCA_004027165.1 Ctenomys sociabilis | reverse complement strand
AAAAAAAAAAAAAAAAAAAAAAAAAAAAAAAAAAAAAAAAAAAAAAAAAAAAAAAAAAAAAAAAAAAAAAAAAAAAAAAAAAAAAAAAAAAAAAAAAAAAAAAAAAAAAAAAAAAAAAAAAAAAAACAATATCTACCATTCAATGAAAATTCATCCACAACTTATCGGAATTTATGGGATATGATGAAAGCAGTTCTCAGAGGGAAAATCATAGCTGTGAACTCACACATTAGGAAAACAGAACGGGAACAAATAAACACCCTAATGTTGCACTTCCGACATCTAGAAAAGGAAGAGCAAATAAAACCTAGAGGCCAAAGACATGAAGAAATCATAAATATTAGAGCAGAAATTAAGACATGAAGGAAACAGTTCAAAGAATCAATGAATCAAAAAGCTGGTTCTTTGAAAGATTAAGCAAAATCGATAAGCCCCTACCTAACCTCATCAAAAAGAGGAAAGAAAAAATTCAGATACAAGCACTAAGGAATGAAAAGAGTGTAATTACCACAGATTCAGTGTAAACTCAGAAGATTGTCAATAACTACTTT
This sequence comes from Ctenomys sociabilis, assembly GCA_004027165.1. Classification (NCBI taxonomy): domain Eukaryota; kingdom Metazoa; phylum Chordata; class Mammalia; order Rodentia; family Ctenomyidae; genus Ctenomys; species Ctenomys sociabilis. The sequence goes on along the minus strand of PVKA01054106.1, from coordinate 10,370 downwards.
GAGAATCTTTATGCTCACAGAATAGAAGACACAGAAGAAATGGACTGATTCCTCCAAAGGTACAAATTACCAAAACTGGATCAAGAACTCTCAATAACCGAATTACAGCCAATGAAATATGAAATGTAATAAAAAGCCTGCCAACAAAGAAAAGTCCAGGTCCTGATGGACTCACAGCTGAATTCTACAAGAAATTTATAAAAGATATAATCCCAACACTCCTCAAACTCTTCAATGAAACTGAAAAGGAAGCAGTCCTCCCAAAATCATTTCTGAAGGCAAGTGTTATACTGATTCCAAAACCAGGGAAGGACACAACTAAAAAAGGGAACTACAGACCAGTCTCCCTCACTAACATATATGCAAAAATCCTCAATAAAATCCTAGCTAATAGAATGCAGCAAATCATCAAGATCATACACCATGACCAGGTAGCCTTCATCCCAGGGATGCTAAACATTAATTCTTTCTTTTTAAATTCTTCAACCAATTCTTGAACTTATAACTGCTGTTTGTTTGTCTACTTAAATAATATTAGTGACTATATCAGATCCTATTTAGCTTACCTTACATGTTTAATAACATAATTAGGGATAGATAATATTACAATATTTTATTATGATATTGTTCTATAATTCCTTTCTATTCCTTTTGAATTTCTAAAATTTAAACACCCTGAGTTGCAGTATTTTGCCTGTCCCTTTTCTCTTTTCCTTTTTAAAATTAGAAAGCAATTTTTTTCTAATTATAAACATCACAGTTGAATTTGTAAATAAATAAATATTTTTATAAATACGGTACATGAAGAAGAATGGAAGTTAGGATTAGTACAGTGTAAAACTTTTTTTGGGAAGGTTACTTAACGAAGAAACAACTATTAACTGATCTTTTCTGAAGCAGTTTTAGTCCTTTTTGTCCCATGTTTTGACCAGTTATCTAAGTATTTGTTTATGCTTTTCTTCTTTCTAGAGTAAAGTTACCTTTGCCATTATGTTCTTCAATAGTTAGCAGAATTACCATACATAAAGGCTTAGTACTTTTACATTATTGTATTTCATTAAAGACAATTGTAATAGTTGATACACTGTATCAACCTGAGAAATGAAGGAGTTAAGGGACTCCACAGGGGATCACGGTCACCACTTTGTAAACATCTTCATCCTGAGCAGGACCAGGATAAGGAGATAGTGCGCCTGCTCCACCCACCTAAGGGAGGGGTAGCCTGTACCCAATATACAGGAGGAAGAAAGGTCCGCTCCTCCCTTTTCTGCTCTTGCTGCTTTTTCTGTCTTCTGATGCCTTGAAGTGCTGCCCTCACCTTGGCACTCTGCCTTGGAGCCAGCTGACTGTGGACTGCAACTTCCACATTTTGAGCTAAATAAACCTACTTTGCCTTAAGTTGGAGTATTGGGTATTTTGTTTCAGCAATGAGAAAAAAAGTAGTGAACCTTAATAAAAATTCATGAACATTAGTAACAATTGTGTATACTGCTCATTTCAAAATCAGTTTGGCTTCTTCAAATCCTCCAGATTTAATTCATTTTTAAAAAAATATTTGAAAATAAAATTAATTCTTTCTCTTGCATGCTTCTTTCTATATGGTCTTCCACCTCCTAATACCACTTCCATTCTATTTACCACTTGCTTTCTTCTGTTGAATTTCCTGTTTTTTCCCCTGCCCTCTCCTTTTTCTTGCAGCTCCTAAAATATAGACCTTACATGAAATCTTTGTTTACATGTATACCAGAAAAAAGCAGAGTAAACTCTCCAAAAGTATTTCTAAGAGCGCAGATAACAGAAGAGATAAAAGAAAGAAGAAAACCAGGTTGAAACAACATACGAAGAAAGGAGCTTTATCAGCTTCTCACACACTCCACTGCATTCCTATCCTGTTCAAGAAATTGTGTTTTGTCTTTCAACTGTGCCTCATAGAACTTTATGAACAAATGTTTCCTCCACTAGGAATTACAGTTATTTATCCACAGCACTTAGTAAAAGATGTTCTTCAAACTTATTTCACAACTAAAGAATTAAGCATTTAAGAAATACAATGGTAAGTGACAGAAATTTGTTTCATTGTAAGCTTCTCTGGCTATTCAACTTAACAACTCCATGAAGAAATGTTTTCTTCAAAGGTACTGGGTGGGGGCCAGGGCGATGGCTCAGTGCAATAAGCACTTCCCTGGCAAGCGCAAGGGCCTGAGTTCAATCCCCACTTCTGCTAAAAATAAAAAGTACAGTTTTGTCTAGCAAAGGTACTGGGTGAAGGAAAACGGGAAGATTCTCTGTTAAGCACCACATGATTGAATCCAAAACATCAAAAAAGAAATGCTTGATGAAGTGAATTAATAGATTATATTGAAAATGAAATGCTTCAGGCACACAAACAGATATCTTGGACACGTTATCTCCTTCCTGGGCGACATGATATTCTCATTCTCTATCTCTAGCACTCTCTCTTATTCACTCTTCTTTGCTTTCTCTCCATATTTATCCTGTTACTATCTGTCTTTCTGTTTCTCTCCCTCTAGTTAGCAAAAATATAATATTTGAGATCTTAATAGACATGTTCAAAAAGTTACAGTTTTACATCAAGGCAGAATGAAACAAAGAAATTGCATAATATGCTATTAATTCCTTTATCATTTAACAATTAATTAATATGATCAATAGGATCATCATTTTGAATTCAGTAACAGAATTTCAAAGTGAAATGACAATATAAAATCCACCTTTATTAAACTGGGCATGGTGGCATACACCTGTAGTCCCAGCCCTGGGGAGGCTGAAAGCAGGAGGATCCAAGCTATGTAGTGAGACCCCGAAACACATTTAAAAAAAAATCTATCTTTATGATATCTCTAAAGTATTAAAGAAAATATGATGTAGTTAAGCATTTTGAGAATTAAATCTATTATCAGCTAAACATATTTGAATCAGAGTACAGAAGGCTTTGTTTTTACTTTCTAGTTGAAAAATGCACTTAATACTTACCAGACCCACTGGGTCAAATGTGAAGATAAGCCCACGGCCTGTGTTTGAATGATAGATGATTCTAGCAGACACAATCAATAAAGTTGTAATGAACATATACTCAGAATAAAAGGGCACTTGTCTTATTCTACACAGTGGGCTTTAAATCTTTGTGATTCATACTTCTGGGTTTTGAAAGCACAAAGACATAAACATAAGTCTGCCATTAACACTGAAGGGTCTAATTTGTACTTTGTTTCTGCCACCAAAAGCACACAGTTGTTTTGTTTCGATACAAATTAAAACAAGCAGAATCTAAATGTATTAATTCTCCAGAGGGCAGCATAACAAAATGAGTAGTACTATAGGATGCAGACTGGAGTCAGAGATTTCTTCACATGGAAGAATAGCTTGAGATATAAGCAACTGACCCTATATCAGAAGACATTGCAGACAGTTTGGACCATGTAACTGTAATTCAGTGAGGTCTGCTGAAAAATTTATGGAGTTCACATTATTTTAACAATTTAAGATTGGGAGTGGTGGCATGTGCTTGTAATCCCAGCTCTTGGGAGGCTGTAAACAGGTGGATTACTACAAATCCAATCTTGTGAGACCCTGAGCACCCTGCACAATCAAAGAAAAACAAAAACAAAACCCAAAACTTAAAGGCAGACTTTCCTTTATGCTCGGGAAGATAGCTCAATAGAATAAGCACTTGCTTGGCAAGCACAAGGTCCTGAGTTCAATCCCCATTACCGCAAACTGAAATTGATTTTTTAAAGATTATTTTAAAGAGGAGCTCAAGTACTTTGAAGATGAGGATGAAAAGAAAAATTGAGAAATAGGAATTTAAGAATGCTGTACCTGACATATGACTTATTTCTACTACAATAATGCTTTTGCTTCATTATGAAGAAAAATGAAGATGTAACATTTTATTTCATTTTCAAACATTAAAAATAACCTGCCTTAATGAGTCTATTGTAAAATTTCTGTTAATGATGAGTAGTATCTCAGTCTTGCACTTCTGCTCTAGTTTGGTAAATTCATGACCCTCACTATGCCATGGTCCCATGATATCATCACCCTTGCAAACTTTTGTTTTACATTTTTAGGGTTTGTAAGAACTGCACTGCTACCTAAAAACCACAGGACTTAATGCAAAGTCTAACTATTCCACTCATTCTGACTTTACGACAAAGGAAAAGATTATTTGTATAATCTATTACACAAAATACAAAGTACAAAGTAGTATTAAAACAGAAAAATTACAAGTCATACAGAATTTCACATAACAAGGTAATAAGAATTTCATAGCTTTAGCTACGAAATACATAGAGTTTTATTTATATACATATGCATGCAAAATGGGAAGAAGAAAAAAAGAGTCTTCTAATCTATTCCATTGATCCTCAGATGATCCTCAGCTGTATTTCGTTGCCAATACCATGTTGATTTTATCACAGTCGCTTTGTAGGACAATTTTTAGTCAGGAACTGTGATGCCTCATGCCTTGTCTTTGTTGACCAAGATTGTCTTTGCTATTCTAGGTCTTTTCTGTTTCAAAATAAATTTTAGGAACAATTTCTCTAGGTCTGGGAGGTATGTTGGTGGCAGTTTGATAAGGATTGCATTAAATCTGTACAACAATTTTTGGAGTATGGCCATTTTCATGATGTTGCTTCTTCCTATCCAGGAGCATGGAATATCTTTCCGTTTTCTGAAATCCTCTATGATCTCTTTTCTTAGAATACTGTAATTTTCCTTGAAAAGATCTTTGATTTCCTTGGTGAAATGAATTCCAAGATATTTCATTTTCTGTGGTGCTATTGTAAAAGTTATCTTTTCTATAGTTTCTCTCTCAGTGTGTTTGTTATCTGAGTAGAGGAATGCCATTGATTTTGAGTATTGACTTTGTATCCTGCTATGATACTGAATTTGTGTATTAATTCTACTACCTTCCTGGTGGAGTTTCTTGGGTCTTCCAATTAAAGTGTCATGTCATCTATAAATTGTGATAATGTAACATCTTCTTTATCTTTTCTTATTCCTTTTATTTCTCACTCTTTTATTTCTCCCTCTTGTCTAATGGCTGCAGTTAATGATTCCCAAACTATAGTGATTTGAGGGGTGCTAGAGGACATTCTTGTCTTGTACCAGATTTGAGAGTAAAATATTTCAGTTTTTTCCCAATTTAGAATTATATTAACAGTTGGGTTGTCATAGATGGCTTTTATCAAATTGAGGTAAAGGCCATTTATTCCAATTTTATGCAGGGCTTTGAACACCAATGAGTATTAGTCTTTGTCAAAAGTTTTTTCTTCATCAATTGAGATGATCATGTGGTTTTTAAATTTCAGTCTATTAATATAATGTATTACATGTATAGATTTTGGATTATTGTACCATCCTTGCATCCCTGGGATGAATCCTACATGGTAATGGTGTATTATCTTCTTGATGATTCACTGTATTCTATTTGCTAGGGTTTTATTGAAGATTTTTGCATCTATGTTCATGAGAGAAATTGGCCTAGAGTTCTGTTTTTTAGTTGTCTTTCCCTGGGTTTGGAATCAGTATAATACTTGGCTCCAGAAATGATTTTGGGAGAACTGCTTCCTTTTCAGTTTCATTGAGGAGTTCGAGGAGTGTAGGGATTATATCTTCTATAAATTTCTTGTAGAATTCAGCTGTTAATCCATCAGGACCTCACCCTTTTCTTGCTGGTAGGCTTTTTATTGTTTTGTATTTTGTTGGCTCTTATTGGCTTATTGAGAGTTATATATTCTTGATTCAGTTTTGGTAATTTGTACCTTTCAAGGAATCTGTCTATTTCTTCTGTGTCTTCTATTCTGTGAGCATAAAGATTCTAGAAGTAACTATTTATAATCTTCTGAATTTCCGCTGGGTCTGTGGTGATTTCACCCTTTTCATTCCTTCTTGCTTGTATTTAAATTTTTTTCTTTCCTCTTTTTGATGAGGTTGGCTAAAGTCTTATCAACTTTATTTAGTCTTTCAAAGAACCATTTTTTGAATCATTGATACTTTTAACTGTTTTCTTCATCTCAATTGAATTAATTTCTGCTCTATTCTTCATGCTTTCTTCCTGTCTTTGGGCACTGGGTTTGGTTTGCTCTTCCTTTTTTAGATGTCTGAGGTGCAACATTAGGGTGTTTATTTGCTCCCATTTTGTTTTCCTAATGTGTAAGTTCATAGATATGATTTTCCCTCTGAGAACTGCTTTCATCGCATCCCATAAATTCCGATAAATTGTGCTTGAATTTTCAATGAATGGTAGATATTGTTAAATTTCTTGTTTAATTTCATCTGTGACACATTGATTGCTGAGTGGAGGGGTGCTGTTTACTTTCCATGTATTTAGCGGGATTTTCTGGTTTCTTTTGTTATTTCCAGTTTCATTGCACTAGGGTCGAGTAATATGCATGGGGGAATTTCTGTTTTTTTACATATACTTAAAACAGGACATATGGACTAGAATGTGGTCTGTTGTAGAAAATGACCCGTGTGCAGCTGAAAAAAATGTGTATTCACCTGTGGTTGGGTGGAAAAGTCTGTATATGTCCACTAAGTTCATTAGTTCCAAGCTCTGATTCAGGTTTGCTAATTCTTTGCTAATTTTTTGGTCTGGTTGACCTACCTTTTTTGGGATAACAGTGTGTTAAAGTCACCTGTTAATACAGAGGTCTTGGATGTTAGATTTTTCATATCCATTAAGATTTGTCTTACATAGCTGTGTGCTCCTGTGTTTGTTGCATAGATTTCTATAAGTGTTACCATTCCTCTTGAATTTTTCCCCTAACCAATATATAGTGGCCTTCTTTGTTTTATTTGATCATTCTTGGTTTGAAGTTGAGACTGACTGAGAACTGAATTGCAACTCTTGCTTTTTTCTGAGGTGCTGGTTCATGTAGTATTGTTTTCCATCCTTTGACTTTAAGCTTATGAATATCTCTTTGAGCTAAGTAAGTTTGTTGTATATAGCATATTGTTGCATTTTGTTTCCTAATCACTGTGCCAGTCTATTTCTCTTAATGGTTGAATTGCATACATTTACATTGATGTTATAACTGAAATGTGTTGATTTATGATTGTCATGTTATTTACCTGCTATTGTTTACTCCTTTTTGTCCTGTGTTTAATGGTTTGCCCTATTTAGTGAGTTCCTTCCATTCTCATTTGTTGAGTTTTGGTCATTGTGGTCCCTCTCTAGAACATATTTCAGTAGCCTATGTAGGGATGGCTTTGTCATCATGAAATTCTTTAGTTGTTCTTTGTCATGAAAGTATTTCATTCCTCCATCAAACTTGAAAGAGAATTTTTCAGGGTATAGTAGTCTGGCCTGGAATTTTTTTCCATAGAAGACTTGAAGTACACTATTCCATGTACTCCTTGCCTTCAGGGTTTGTGAAGAGAAGTCGGCTGTAATTCTGATGAGTTTTCTTTGAATGTGATCTGCTTCTTTTCTTTTCTCTACCAGCTTTTCAGTATATATTTTCAGTTTTGGATTTCTGGTATCTTGACTATTATATTTCTCAGTTTGTTTTTACTTGAGTTGAAGTTATTTGGTGTTCTGTATGCTTCACTTACTTGAATGTTGGTTTGTTTCCTCATATTTGGGAAGTTTTCTGTGATTACTTCTGCCCATATTCTTTTTATATCATTTGTATTGACTCCTTCATTCTCATTTATGCCAATTAATCTCACATTGTTTATTCTGGCATCATCTTGCAGGTGATAGATTATTTTTTCCTGCATTCTCATTGTTTTTAAGAGATCCTTTCTCACCTTTTCACTACCAGCACCAGCATCCTCAAGATTTGAAACTCTGTCTTCGCTTTCATTCAAATGCTTTTGTAGACTTGTGATTGAGATTTTAAGTTCTTCTTATCTCTTCGACTCTGCTTCATGTGATATATTTCTTTCCTGTATTGCTCATTCAAGGAATCCATCATATTTATAATCTCCTCTATTTTTTTACCCTTGTCTTCTTTAGAGGTAGATATCAATTCTTTTACTGCAGTTTTTTCCAAATTGGGTTTCCTTCATATATTTCCAGAATTGATTCACTGCATGCTATGATTTCAAAGATTTCTTTTTGCATTTCCGAAATTATTTCTTGTTTAAGTTCCTCTTTACCTCTCTGCTGTTGTTTCTTTGCTTGCAATGCTATTAATTCATGTGTTTCACCTAAAATAATGTTCTCTGCATTTGTTCTGGGTACGCATTGAATTTCCCTCATACATTTCTGGATTTGATTCATCACTTCAGATGCTATGTATTCAAAATTTCTTTTTTTTATTTCAAACATTAATTCTGGTCTGAGTTCCTCTATACTTTTCTACTGTTGTTTCTTTGTTTCTGCCTCTGTTAATTCATTCATTTTAGCAGAGCTTGTGTCCTCTGCACTTAGCATCTCAGGCTGGAGGCAGGAGATTTCATTGTGCTCCTTGTCTTTGTCATTTTGCAAAGCACTGACCTCTGACTTTAGGTGTAGAGCTTTGGTTCAGTTACAGCTTAGCACGTAATGATATTCAGGTGCCAATCTATTAAGTTTTAGATTATCCAGTTATACCTGGTGTGAATCTAGCTATTGTGTTCAGCTCCTTTTGGCTGCAGCCCTTCTGGCACAACTGTGAGCCTGTGGTTTCCCTCTGTTGTGCCCCTGTCCCAGGCCCTGAAGTTCTCTCGTGCACTCACTAGGTCATGCTGGGCTAGGTCAGGAGCAGGAAGAGTCACAAAAGTTTTCAATCACTTGGGGGCTTGGGGTTAGGAGGTCAGGGGAGTTGCAGTGCAGGCTGGTCTGGGGTGTTTCAGGCTATTCATTCGCTTGGAGGTCTTGGGGGCAGAGGCTCCGGATGATGCGGCTCACGTGTGGAGAAGCCAAAGTTTCTCCCACACACCCACCAAACCTGGCACATGTGGATCTGGGACAGGAAAAGTCACAAAAATTCTCACTCGCTCTATGGGCTTGCGGGCAGGGGCTCCGGGGAGTTGCAGGGAAGGCCGGTCTCAGCATGCTGATTCTTGAGGTGGAGATTTTTTCTGAAGGCAAAAGTTTTAAAAGTCTCATGCAAACAAAAAATGTCTCATATATGAATTCTGAATGTGTGCTTCAATCCTTGGCTAGAAGACTGGGATGCCACTCTGCTCAAAATCTTTACGATCCTAGCTGATCTGATAAAATCATGAAACAGAAATCACAGATAAGTTAGGATCTCTTCTGTCACTTGTTCCTGTAGAGTCCTTGACATTTTAACCAAAGTCTCCAAATTAGGCAATTTGATTCCAGAATTTCACTTTGGAAAGTCACAAACAGAATACTCTGTTAATTGAGACCTTGGCTGACCATTACAGGAGGGAGGAGTCATTCTGCCTAATACATATTATTGAGACATTCGCAGCTCACCCATACGTCTTCAGCTTAACCTTTGTAACTTCCTTTGTACTCTCTTGCATGTATTTACTTGCGAGATGAGGTGACTCTAAAACATGACAGATCATACAATGGTTTTGGCTATGTTGTCCCGAACAGGATATTTTTCTGATTCATTGCAAAACATTGATACAGAAAATCAATAGCATGAGTATACATACACACTAGGGCAATGCAAGCTTTCTAAAATCAATACTGGTACACACTGCCACTCTGTGAACTTCCTTAGGACATAATGTATTTTATTCTTCTGTTAGCTGGAGTATGCTGAGGCAAATAGTGAATAAATATTTGTTTAGTGAGTAATGGATGGTTTTTGAACAAATATTGAAAGTAATAGATTATTAAATACTAATATGCTACTAGTTTATTCATTTGATGTTCAAATTGCATTACGAATTAATGAGAACACTTAGTTCTATTTAAAAGAGTTATCTAATTATTACAAGTTCTTTTCAAAGATACACTTGATGCAAATTTTCAAACTGGAAGGCGATTTAAAACTTGCCAAGATTTGGCTTCAGTCCTGGTGAAAACATTTCAGAAACATATAATTAACTTTAATGAATATGCATTTACATTAATTGTATAGAGTAACTAAAATTTAGACAAATATTTGACACATGCTGAGTTCACCACTTAGGAGAATTTTTGAGCTGATATATGCATAGTTATCAATTAATACTTATTACATGAAGAGTTGGGTTTGCTTGAAAGTAGGCACATAAAATTAAGGATGTGAGCCGGGCGTGGTGGCGCATGCCTGTAATCCCAGCACTAGGGAGGCTGAGGCAGGAGGATTGTTGGTGAGTTCGAGACCAGCCTGAGCTACAAAGTGAGCTTAAGGCCAGCCTGAACTGCACAGTGAGACCCTGTCTCGAAAAGACCAAAAAAAAAAAAAAAAAAAAAAAAAAAAAAAAAAAAAAAAAAAAAAAAAAAA
>PVKA01054105.1:0-10929 GCA_004027165.1 Ctenomys sociabilis | reverse complement strand
AAAAAAAAAAAAAAAAAAAAAAAAAAAAAAAAAAAAAGAGCAAGTGACAGGGGAAGGTTGACCAGGTTTCCAGTTTCAGCGGGTCGAAGGGACGAACAAACAAGGGGAGTGGAGTCGGAAGTTCCTTCTCCACCTCTGCGGGCTACCGTGGGCAGGTGATTCCGGGGCCCGCAAGGCTCGGACGGTGTCAATTGGCCGGGTGAAGGAAAAAAATTCCCCCTTGACTTTGTCTCAAGGGTCAGAGTCAAGTACGGCTCTGATGGGGTGTGAGGTCTCTGCCACCCCCCACCAGCCCACCCAAGTACTTTGATAAAGACAGCTGAATTTTTCAATCTTGGGAAAGCTATGAGCAAACAGCCGCAAGCCAATCCTGCTCATAACTTTCCCGTGACCCTTAACTGCGCCTAAAGGCCTTCCGGGGGTTACAGCAGCCACGTGAGGCCTGACGGGGTCTCCGAGCTGGCTCAATCCCTCTACACTCGCCCTTCCCTTGCAGGCAGCGGGCTCTTCCGGCCCTCTCCGGTGAGCTCCGCCCACCTAAGGCGCCCCGCCCCCTTGTTCGTCGAGCCCGCCCGCACAGGGGCGGGGCCTCCGCAGGTCGGCTCTACCAGTAGCTTGGGCTCCGTGGGCGGCCGGGGTTGCCGTATGGCGTGCCGAGCGCATGCGCAAGCGGCCGCACTCTACGCTCTGACCCGTCCGAGTCCACGTCCTTCCGAGGGCGCGCGCGCCGGTGCGAGTGCGTGCGTGAACGTGCGTGAGCGTGCGCGCCTCCTCCGCTGCCGGTGCCGCTCCCGCGTCCTGTACAGCTGCTGCCGACTACCCGGATACCCAGCCTGAAGAGTGAGTCGGCTGGCTGCCAGCAGCGCCGCGGAGCGGGAGCGGAGCCGCGGAGCCGGCGGCAGGCGGCGGGCGGACAGGTGAGCTCGTGGCGGCCTGCAAGGCGGGCTCTCAGCGCGCGAGGGCTGCGGGCCGCAGGTCCGGCCTCTTGCAGCCGGAAATGGCGGCGACCCTCGGCTGCCGGTGGGCTGGCGGTCGGTCAGAGCACCAGGCCGGTGGAGGCAGTGGTGTGGGCCTGCGGCCGGCCTGGGACCGGGCCGCGCGGGACCGGCTCGGCCTGCTGCCGGGCGGTGGGGTGGGGCGCTCCGGGGCGCTTTCCGGGCCCGCTCGGTCCACGCGCACGGGCCTCCGGGCGGGGTGTGGGAAGCCAGAACGCCTGGTCCGTGATCTGAGTAATTGAGGCAACGGGCTATACTCGCTGCTTTGGTGGTTGAAACCTGCCTCTCAACGCTCTGAAATTGTCTTTTATATACTCTAAATTTCAAAAGCATTTGGCTTTTGGTTTTTAATAAATTTGCTTTACGGCATTTTGTATCGTATCCCTACGTACAGCATCAGGGATTCATCCGTTCAGGCTCTAACTTGTCATGTTAAGTGGCTAGGTTAAGGATTCTTGACATTAGCCTGTGAGATGGTTTCTCAGAATTCGTCCAGTTATGTCTTAGAGGAAAAGAAAGAAGTTTCAGCTTTCGTTTCAGATTTGGACTTGATGGGAGAGATTTGGGCTACTCCTTGAGTGTGCTGCTGTATCTTGATTAATTTGTCAGTGCAGTAAAACCTGTTTGAATGGTAAAAATAGTTATATTACTCTCTTGTCAAGACTGTTTGAAGGCAGACTTTTAGGGTTAGCGTGAGCCCCCTTGACTCAGGTGGTTCCTATTCCAGTAGTCTCCTTGTTGGTCTCTAAACAAAGAGATACGCTGTGTCCTTGGTCTACCTGGAATGCTTGCTTCCTTGTGGCTCTCTGAGGCGTTCTGTGATTACACTGTTTTTAATTTCTCTGCCTATTTCTTGACTTTAACCACTTCTTAATTTCCACCCTCAACTGTTGATCTTGCTAACTTCTTGTTTGATATTTATCATATTTAATATTTTTCTCTGTGGTAATAATCTCCATGGGGAAATTATTCTCAAAGAACAGTTGCTGGTACGCAGTATGTGCTCAGTAAGTATTTGCTAAATGAATGGGAATGAGGTGCTTAGCAGCTTGTGATCGACCTGCCACCCAGAAGTCATTGTGGGTGAGTACTGGGCACAGGTTCCTGGAAAGTGTACAGCAAGTGCCACATACCTTGAGGACAGAACTGCCAACTCCCACCTACTGACTGAGGAGAGGGTAGCCATTCAAGGGAATGAGCAGAAGGGAGCATTGAACCTTCCTATGAATCTTTATGGAGCTTTTAATCTACAATTATTTCAGAGTTAAAAGTTTTTAGGGGCCAGGGAGATGGCTCAATAGAATAAGCGCTTGCCTGGCAAGTGCAGGGGTCTGCATTTAATTCCTGGCTCTGCCCAAAAAAAAAAAAAAAAAAGTTTTAAAATGCTCCTGCCACACATCTGTAATCCCAGCACTCAGGAGGCTGAGGCAGGAGGGTTACCATGAGTTTGAAGCCAGCCTCAATCCTGAAGTACATAGTAAGATCCTATCTCATGAAAGCTAACGAAAGTAGTTTTTGAAAATTCAGATGTGGCACTGGTCATAATTTCTTAGATTTAAAAACAAAAACCAAAAAAACTTTTGTCTTTGGTTATTTGTATTTTTTTGTAACATGAGATGATTGAGATGAGGTAGTCATTTGTTAGGCTTTTGCTTTAAAACTGCATGGAGTGAGGGGTTCCTAACACCCTCACCTGGAACCTATTAGCTGGGGCTCTGACAACCCCACAGAGCCGCCTTTATAACTAAAGAACTAGGAAATCCTTTCTGGGACCTTTACCTCTAAAGGCAGAGTGTGTTCCCTTCGTGCCCAAGGCTGAGTCTGTTAGTGTGGTTCAGGAGTTGAATGAGTGCTATGTAGGTCTTGACAGGGTTTTGCTAAGTCCAGGCTAGCATTAAGTTCACTTATGTGTCCTGCCTCCTGAGTGCTGGTATTACAGGCATGAGCCACTACAGCCGATTGGGCTTGCCCTTTTGATCATGAGTCCCCTTTGCTTGCGAAGAGTAACACACCTCTGGCCCAATTCGGACTCACTGTGGCAGTCTGTCTTGCTCAAGGTCTGTGTAAATAATTTTCAGACTTAAGACTCCAGAGAGTCATGTTTATTCTCCCTGTTCATTGATCACTTACATTGTGCAGAACCACATGAAAGCTTCCATTGTAGAATTGTTTGAGGTGAAGTGTGTGGTGTCTAGGCAATAGTAAATACTGAGCAGATGTTTACTGAATGAATGACTGAAGTGCACTGAGACTGAGTTTACTACTAAAGTCAGTCATGGAGTGTACAGTGCTATGAGTGAACCACAGCAAATTAAACAGTTTCCAAACCCTGATGTCTTTATCATCCTGACCAGTCCCACATTTGAGGATCCTTTGCTTCTCATGGTGGTTCTTGTACCAGGGCATAGCAGTGCACACTGAATTTCAGCACTCAGGCTGAGGCAGAAGAGTTGCAAATGGGGCAACTTAATGACTTAGTAAAAAAACCGTGTTGCGAAATAAGAAAAAGACTGGAAATATCACAGTGCAGAGGCTCTGGGTTCAATCTCCACTACTGGGGGATGAAAAAAATGTTTGGGACAAGGGGTGTAGTTCGTAGTGTGCCTGTCTAGCATATGCCAGGCCCTGGATTCCTCAGCTCTAAAAACAGAAAACAGCACTTCTAAAATGAGGCCTAGTGCCCGCTTTGGCAGCACATATACTAAAATGAGGTTTGTTATTATTTGCTGAAGACTTTTGTGCATGAATGTAGTTTTTCTGTCAGACACCTCCTGTTCCTTCTCAGGCCCCCACATGGTTAGGGTTCTTTTATCTCCAAGCCTCTGTACTGTATAAAATGTAAAATGTGGTAGTGGTTCCCACTCTACCTGCCTATTGGGGTAGTAAGATATTAAATGAAGATATATCACCTACTGCTTCCTAAGTAGGAGTGACACAGATGTTGAAAAATGGTGATAGCTTTATTTTATGAAAATACTATCTCTAAAATATCATAATCATATTCCCATACTGTTACTGTGCCAGGGCTGCATAAGATAATGACAGCCCCTGATGAAGATTAGCAACCAGTCTGTTATCAGTCACCGGCAATTCAATCTGGAAGATTTAAGGATTAGATTACCCGACAACCTTTACTGTAGATTTTGTCCTCTCTGACACCTTGTATTAACTCTGAGCACACTGTGCTAGTGAAAAAGTTGGGCTGGCCAGAGAGCTCAAGGGACTAAAGCACCTGTTTAGGCAATACAGTGGCTAGGGTTGTCTGGCTTGCGGTACGAGCCCCACCCCCAGGGCGCCTGAGACATGGGTTGAGAGTGGGTGTGGTGGTGCCTGTAATCCCAGCTCTTGGGAGGCTGAACACAATCACTATAAGTCTGATCTATGTAGTGAGACCCTGTACTAAATATATAAAAAAAAGAATGTATGTTCTGATTTATTTATTTAGTAGGTGGGATTAAACTCAAGGCCTTCACACTGAGCTGTACCCCAGTAACAATTTTTTAATTTTGAGACAGTCTAACTAAATTGCTGAGTTACCCGGGCTGGATTGATTGATTGATTTTTGGCAGAACCTGGGATTGAACTCAGGCCTTTGCGCTTGTTCTACTGAACTATCTCCCCGGCCCCCTAGCCTGGATTTAAACTTGTGATCTTTCAGTCTTGCAGAGTGCCAGGATTATGAGTGTGCAGCACTGTCTTGGTTGTTTTTCTCTTGCTGCTGGGACAAAATGTCCAACACCTAGAATTAAGGAAGGGAAGATTTATTTAGCTCACAGTTAGTGGAGGGTTCAGTCCATACTCTGCTGGCTCTAAGGTAGAGTGGCAAATGACAGAGAGCAGCCATTCATGGTTGCAGAAAACACCAAAGAACAAAGTGAGGGGCAACAACTGTGGCAGCTAGCAGCATCTCTTCCCTTCTTACATTGTATTCAGGCTGTGTGTCCAAGGGCAGGTGTAGCACCCATAATCCTAGCATTAGTTACAAATTCTAGAGGCTGGCCTTGAACTCACCCTGTAGTCCAGGATGGACCACAGCAATCCTGCGTCAGCCTCCCAAGTGCTGGGATTACAGGTGTACCACCACAACCAGCCCATTAACTTGAAATTTAATTAATAGTTTTTGCAACTATATTAATATTTCACATTTCAGTTGCAGAAGTGAAATATAGCATTGTGTTTTCCAATGTAGGAAGCATTCAGTGAGACCAGGTTTGAGAGAACTCTTTGAAAATTCTTAGTCTTTTAACTTTTCAGGATTGATCTGTATATACTAAGGTTTTAATCATTCCAGAGTACTCAGCATTTTACATGAGTGATTGTAAAACTGTCCTGTGGAAGATGGAAGAGAACATTGTCATTTACTCCTGAGACATTGAACCCAAAATTTTTAGATTTGGAAACACAGTGTATGTGTCCTGAGGGAGTAGTCACTGAATCTGAATTCAGATATCATAGATTATTTGTTTTATTGTTATTTTATTTTTTATTTATTTTTGGTGGAACCCGGGATTGAACTCAGGCCCTTGCATTTGCCAGGGAAGCGCTTATCCCACTGAGCCATCTTCCTGGCCCCCTCTGTGACTATTCTGAGGAATTTTTTGGACTGGTTGTAAGTTACAGCCCTGGTGACTCAAGGGAAGGGAATGCTGCTGTCAGTGCCTGTGGCACTTTTATCAGCAGCACTTTGACTCTTGGGGAGGAAATACAGTCTTAGGGAGTGCTCCTGTGCTGTGTGGTTGCTCCTTGCTCCTTTACCTAGTGGAGGTGAAAGAAACAGACCTCAAGTAACCATCACATTCTGACTCTGAAGCTCTGTTAAGGGCCAGGGGCTGACCTCCTTGGGGATTGGGAGACTGAGACTGTGGATTCTTGTTCTAATTGGAGGTGAGGCCACTGTGGGGACCTGGGTGCATGCACCCTTGCCTACCTTTTATCTTCTTCTTCTATGGTATTATTGGACAGACCATGGTGATAGCAATGTTTGTTTTTTAGCTAAGCAGTGCTGTAGTATTTTCTTTATTTAATAAAGGTGAGGTGTCTTTTATCATGAAGGAATTTCTCTACAAATAAAATTCTGAATCAGAGGGTGCAAACTTCATATGTGTAAACACATACAGGGTGGTATTGAGGATTGAACCCAGGACCTTCACACTAAACAGCTACATCCTAAGCCTGTGTATTTATTGTTTATTTTTATGATATTGAAGAACACAGGGCCTTTACAGGGTTTTTGCATTGAGCTATATCTCCAATGATTTTTATTTTTATTTTTTTATTTTGAGACAGTCTTGCTAAATTGCCCAGTTTTGACTTGAACTTGGGATCCTGCCTCAGCCCTCAAGCATCTTGGAATTATAGGTGTGTGCTTCTACACCTGATTTTTTTTTAACTTTTTTTTAATGTATCAGCTCAGACTTGTAGTGATCCTCCTGTTTTGAGTTTTCCCAGCACTGGCATTACAGGTGTGTGTCACCACGCCTGGTCTCTTGGTGGGCAGCACAGCATGCCTGTGGGCGGGCCTGGCTCACCATGTGGTACAGGGGAATGAACCCTGGTCCCTGTGCTTGCCTAAGCAGGCACTTAGTCCACTGAGCTATCTTGCTGACCCTTTCCTTTTTTTTTTTTTTTTTTTTTTTTTTTTTGTCTTTTTGAGACAGGGTCTCACTGTGCAGTTCAGGTTGGCCTTAAGCTCACTTTGTAGCTCATGCTGGTCTCGAACTCACAGCAATCCTCCTACCTCAGCCTCCCGAGTGCTGGGATTACAGGCATGCGCCACCACGCCCGGCTCCTTTCCTTTTTTTTTGTATTTTTAGGGAAGGGTCTCCAGAGTGTTCAGGGTCTCATTACATAATGAACTGCCTGTTTACAGCCTCCCAAGAGCAGGGATTACTACCATGCCCAGTCTTAATTGCATCTTGGTGTGCCCCAGGGGCATGGCAGGTCCTGGGATTGAACCCCTTTGGCCCCTGTGCCTGCTTGCAGGCGCTTTAATCCACTGAGCTATTTGGCTGGCCCCCTTTATTTTTTATCCATCCATTCATTCATCTTTGTGATACTGAAGATTGTACTTGGGACGAACCTGTGGCACAGATGCCTCAGTGGGCTTTTGTATCATTGAAAGCTCTAAAAGGTTTGCTATCACTGACCTAGGACTTTGCTCTTTATTTGTGTTTCTTTTTTTTTGGCTGGCTTAGCCCACCCAGGGGACAGGGCTGGCACAGAATGTGGTGCTGGAAATTGAACTGTGGTACCTGCGTGCTTGCCTAAGCTTGCCTGAACAGGTGCTTTAGACCGCTCAGCCATCTTGCTGGCCCTGACTTAGTACTTTGATACTGAGCTATATCTCCAATCCTTTCTTCATATATTTTGAAACAGGGTCTTGCAAAAATTGCTGGGTTGCCCATGGTAGGTTTTTTTTTTTTTTTTTTTTTTTTAAAACCAGGATTGAACTCAGGCCCTTGTGCTTACCAGGGAAGTGCTTATTCCACTGAGCCATCTCCCCAGCCCCTCATTTTACACTCTTAATCACAAGGCTCATTATGAAGAAACATCAAGAAAATATTTTAACACCACCTAATGGCCTAGTTTAGTCTGGAGCTAAAACTACATAGTCTGCAGTTGCATGATGGCAGTTATCTATGAAGTATTTCTTAACATGCCCCCTCTTGGAAACAATATATTTTCTTAGACACTGAGTGGCTTCCTGAAATGCTATAAACTCTGAAGTGGTACTAACTGTGGTTTTTCTTAAACAGGCTCTTTGGCAAGATTGCTTAATGGGCGTTAGCCATAATCCTTAGGATAGGCTTGTAAAGTAGCTGTTATCCAGCTTACTATCTAAGAAAATGCAGTTATATATATTCTCCAGTGTAAAGATACAGTATTGGAGAATATGCACAAATGATGCTTTCCTGTTTAACTGCCAACCAGAATTTATAGTTATTATAGTGTTTCTGTTGATGTAGTTTTCTCTTGCTTCACTTTTCCTGCTTGAGTAATACTGTCTGATTGTTGCCACTGAATGTTTCACAGTATCCTTTTCTCTGGTATATTGTGCTGATGTGGTGCTTATCTGCTGCTATCCTTTCTGTTTTATTAAAATTCATCTTTTTTTTTTTGTCTTTGATTTTTTGACACAGTCTTGCTGTGTATAGCCGAGGATGGCCTTGAATTATTGATCTTCCTGTCTGTTTCCTGAGTGCTGGGATTATTTTTGTGTGCCACTAAACCCAAGCTCCCCCGCTTCCATGAAGAACTCACCTTGTTACCCAGGCTGGGCTTGAATTTGTAAATTTAAGGACTGGCCAGATAGCTCAATGGATTAAGTGCCTGCTCAGAGTGCAGTGGCTGTGCCCTGTGCTGGCTCTGATCCCGGGGCAAACTGAGATGGGGATTGAGAGTGGATGTGGTGGCACATGCCTATAATCCCAGCGCTTGGGAGGCTGAAAACAGGAGAATCACTACAACTCTGATCTGTGTAGTGAGACCCTGTAGACCCTGTCCCAAATACATTAAAAAAAAATTACACACTTAAAGGACCCTCCTGTCTCAGCCTACCGAGTAGCTGGAGCTATAGGTATGTGCTACTTTTTCTGGCTATGAAAATTTTCCAAGACAATGACAGTATAACTCACAAAGAATCTGAGGTGACATGGAATAGTCCAGCTGAGTCTTAGCACTGTCTTGCCCTCACACAGACTTAAACACTGCTCCTCCCCTGGAGTGGCTTATAGTCTTTGATGTAGACTTGTCCCCAAATAACCATCCAGCTAATAGACAGCTGTCTTTCCCTAAAGCTTTAAACATAGGTCTTTGCTGGTTTGGCTTTTTTTTTTTTTTTAGATCGTTTCTCACAGTGTAGTCCATGCTACCCTTGAATATTCTGTGTAACCCAGGCTGACAGAACTCCTGATCATTTCATGTCTGCCTTAGCTATTATGTTTACAAGTGTGTGCTGCCATGCACTTTTTTTTTTTTTGGCGGAACTGATTGAACTCAGGCCCTTGCACTTGCCAGGCAAGTGCTTATTCTGCTGAGCTATTTTTCTGGCCCCTCTCTTTGTTTTTTTGTACAAGGTCTCACTATATGGCTTGGACTTATAGTGATCCTCCTATGTGAGGAGGATCACATCACCAGTGCTAGGATTCAGCTGTGTACCACCATGCCCTGTTTCAATGGTCTGCATGGTACACCTGGGATTCCGGGGTTGGCACTGTATGTGGTACTGGGGATTGAACTGAGGTCCTTGGGCTTGCCAGGCAGGTGCATAAACTGCCGAGCTATCCCCCCAGCCCCATGTTGTTGTTTTTTTTCTTGTTGTTTTGTTTTGTTTGCAGTGATTGAACCCAGAACTTTCACACTGAACTGTAGCCCATCCCTGTTTTTATTCTGAAGCAGGGTATTGCTAAGTCACTAAGTTGTCTGTGCTGGACTCGCATACAGTCCTACCTCAGCCTCCCTGAGTACTAGAATTAGTTGTATAGCAGCCTGCCTGTGGCTCTTTTTTTTGGGGGGGTACTGGGGATCTAACTCAGGACCTTGTGCTTGGTAGGTAGTTTATTATGCTGCTGAGTTATATCCCTGGCCCTTCCTTGTATTTTTAAAAGGGCAAATGACAGTAAACCAAGTTAATAAACAAGATTTTTTTTAATGGACATACTTTCTACATCTACAATATTCATCTTTTTTTTGTTTTGTAGAACCGGGGATTGAACTCAGCCCCTTGCGCTTTCCAGGGAAGCACTTATTCTACTGAGCCATCTCCTTGGCCCCAATAATATTCATCTTTAACAGTTAATTAGCATATAACCAACATAACTTTACTGAGCTTTATAAACTTCACATGTACTATATGTAAATTGAGGGCAGTATAGGAACTTTACAGATAAAGAGGCAACCAAAAAACAAAACAACTTTGTATGTGTATTTTTAATTTTTATTTTAAAATATGAAGGCTAAGGATATAGCTTAGTGATAGAATGCTGGCCTAGTCTGCACAAGACCCTGAGTTCCTTCAGTCCCCACAGTCAAAGTCAGTATTCTCAAATATACATAGCATGGTGCATAGTCTCAGCTGTTTGGAGATTGAGGGAGGAGGGTCACAAGTTCAAGGACAGTCTGGCAATTTACTGAGACTTCATCTCAAAAAGAGACCAGGGTGGTGGCACATGCCTGTAATCCCAGCAACTGGGCAGGTTGAAAACAGAAGGATCGCTTAAGAGTCTGAGCTGCATAGTGAGACCTTGTATCAAATACATTAAACAAACAAACAAAAAAACAGGCTGGGATGTAGTTCAGTGGTAGAGTATCTCTAGATTTGATACTTTAGTATAGCCCCTCATCCAGTAAAAAACATTTGTATTTCTCTCTCTCTCTCTCTCTCTCCTTCCTTCCTTTTCTCTCTGTCTCTCTGTCTCTGTCTCTCTCTCTCTTTCTCTTTCTGTGTAATCGGGGATTAAACTCAGGCCTGTGCACTTGCCAGGGAAGTGCTTATTCTATTGAGCCATCTCCCTGGCCCTATATCTGTGTTTATTTATTTATTTCTTGGCGGAACCAGGGATTGAACTCAAGCCCTTTGTGCTTGCCAGGGAAGCACTTATTCCACTGAGCCATCTCCCCGGCCCCTATCCGTATTTATGATTAAGGGTTGATGTAGTACTTTATTCACTTAAAATTTTTTTTTTTTCTTTTTTCTTTTTTATTTAGTTACAGGGTCTCACTATGCAGATCGGACTTATAATGATCCTTCTGTTTTTAACCTCCTAAGTGCTGGGATTACAGCACCACCACACTCAGTCTCTATCACTGTCTCAGCATGCCCTGGGGAGGGGGGTGTCATCCTGGTACGTGCCAGGGATCAAATGTGGTACTTAAACTTCTTTTCTCTCTCTCTCTCTCTCTCTCTCTCTCTCTCTCTCTCTCTCTCTCTCTCTCT
>PVKA01054104.1:0-10918 GCA_004027165.1 Ctenomys sociabilis | reverse complement strand
CACTGAGCCCTGGGACAGCAGCCAGGCGGGCTAAGGCCATAGCTCCAACATCTCCTGCAAGGGGCCCACTCTCCACAGGTGCTTCAGCCTTCCAGTACCTTTGGTAATAAGGCTGTTTTGCATCATAAAATAAGTGTACTAACCTGTGAGTCAAACATCAAAATAACTGAGTGTTATTCAAGTTGGGCATTGAATAATACAACTGTTTCTTGAGTACCTAACATGTCAAAGCAGCCTAATCCAGAGTTCTGTATCTAAATTTGAAAGATGGCTATGGAATCGGACTTGGAAAAAACACATTTGTAGTCTGGCCCAGTTGCTAGTTTGATAATGTAATCAACAAGTATTTATCATCTGCTATTTTGCAGAGCCCTAGGAATACACTGTTAAGAGCACAGATTCTTTCCTACCTTTGAGGCACTTCTGGATCTGTGAGGGATCAATGATGGGCTACGGGAACTCATTCTTTAAATACCTAAGAGGAGGGAAGTCTTGAGGGAACACTTAGGCTAGAGGTTGGAGAAGTCAAACAAGTTCTATGATTCAAATAATTCTGTAATTTCCTTTCTTTCAGTTGTTGTTCTAGGGGCTAAATTTTGTTTTAAGTATGAGAACTAAAACGGAAGGTGATTTCTTCCAAAAAAATTCATTTGTCACCTGCTCAGCCTTGTTACTCCAGGCTGGGTACCATAACTGTCCATTCCTCCTCTTTGCCAACTCCCACGATGGGAGTTGGTGCTCTTCCTCAACAACAGCTTCCTGACACCAAATGCCCCTGTTTCATTGCTTTACCATCTCTTTCCTACTTGAGGGCAAGACCACAGCAGTCATGTTTCTAAGCCAATGTCCTTGCAGTTGGTGCCTTGGAAGAGAAAGGACAGCCAGCCATAGGCTAGTCAATGTGCAGAGGAACGCGGGTGGGTCACTTCCTGCCAGTGACTAACGCTGGCAACTGGGCCAGACTACAAATGTGTTTTTTCCAAGTCTGATTCCATAGCCATCTTTCCAGTTTAGATACAGAAATCTGGATTAGGCTGCTTTGACATGTTAGGTACTCAAGAAACAGTTGTATTATTCAATGCCCAACTTGAAAGAAGCCGAATGTTATCCCTGCACTGATGCTGGTTTACAAATTAGTAAACACTGCCAAGTGTGACATCAAATGCCTGTAGGAGAAGCTCCCTTTTACTTTATACTGAGAAAATCAATTTATATCCTCTTTTTATAAATTACTCAAGCTCTTAGAAAGGATCTATCAGAAAATTTCAAAAAAAATATGCTCAGGTATTTAAGAAGGGCTTTTAGTTAGAAAAATAAAAGCTCATACAGTCATATATTTAAAAGAGAACCTTTCAAATGCAAGAAAAGCTTTCATCTAATTATTTCTATAGTGACTAAAATAGGTAAGCCAGCAAATACAGCCAATAAAATACTAGATTTTAGGAATCATATGTAAGGAATATAAAAAGGTGAGATCACTATAAAATAAAATTGCACAAGGAAGGGTGAGTAGAATGGGTCTGTAAGCAGCCTTTGGCAATGTAAGAAGCTAGAGATGGTAGAGTTTTGCCTGGTAGGGAGACAGGAAACAGGGTAGCATGGAGAGAAGTAACAAAAGGACATGTAGGAAGGATCAGAAGGGATGTTAAGGGGCGATCTCTATAGAAAGGACCCTTCTTCCTCTTGAGAGGTTTCTATGTCTTGGCCACTTGGAAATGGACCACTCTCCTCCTTATTCCAGTCTCACCTTGTCCATATACCTAGTAAAGTACCTGAGACATTTATTGGCATGCAAATTATACATTCTCTGAGGCTGAGAAATATTTAATTTCACTCTGTATCATGAGTGTAGAGTAGTGCCTGACACGTAGAAGACCTCCAAAGAATGCCTACTGAATAAATTAATAAAGCTGACAAATAGAAGAGTGCATATGTAACTTTCAGAAATATCAATCTAATAATCAAAATTAAAGAGATTAGAGACAGATGAAACCAAAGGCCCGTGGTAAAAATGTGATGCTTGAGTTGGGAGAAATAACTAGGAATGAGACAATGGTTCTAGGAATGAAGAGATAGTTAAGTCCATGAGAAGTCAGTACAGAACCTGCAATCTAGTTAAGTAAGGTGATGTAGAGTGTTAGAAAAGTTCACAGTGAAGATGTAGTAGTCACAGTGAGGTATGATGGGCCTGTAGCCCAGTATGAGTGGGGCATATATAAGGGAAGGTAAATCCAAGCATACATTTCTGGTGGGGTCTTTGTTTGTTTTATTCTTTTGAGAGAGTCTTGCTATGCAGTTCAGGCTGGCCTGGAGCTCACTTTGTAACCTAGGTTGGTCTCAAACTCACAAAGGTCTTCCTGCCTCAGCCTCCTGAGTACTGAGATTAAGATGTGCACCACCTTGCCCATCTCATTTCCGCTTCTTTAAGCCACCTGTTTTATACTACTGTTACAGAACAGACTTAGAATATTAATTAGAAATCTGTAGGATAAAATTATGGTCTAAACACTGAATAAAATAAGGTTTAGGAAACATATGCAACTCTGATTAGAAAAATGGTAAGGCTTTCATAAGGAATATCATGGTGCATACTGAAGAAGAGCAGCTCAGTAGACACAGGCATCGCTGCTATGAGCTTAGTGCTTATAAATTCTTTCTACTTCCTTATAAAACCCATCCTGGGAGAGGCTTCAGGTCAGCTGGATGCTGGAGCCAGATAGTCGCAGAGCCCGCATCTGAACAAGCATGCCCTATTATCACTTCCATTCTGTGTTAGACACCTTGCCTTCCACGTTAGAGAGAGAGCAGAGAGGAGCCAACGTGGCCTAGGTAAAACTTGGAAGTCACACTCCAGAGGTGTATTTCTCAATAATTAATAAACTGAAACGGAGCCCATGTGAAGCAGGAGTCTAGATTAACTTGAGTGAAAAATAAAATACAAACAGATAAATCATGGTTTACTTTAGAGATTTAAAAAAAAAAGAGAGGAGTTTCAAATAAGCTTTTTAAATTATTTTTTTATTTCTCAATGAACTTGTTATGAAAGGGAGGCAAATGAATCACAGCAAGATGGTGACCGCCATTCTTGCGTTCAGTCCTGTTTCATTTCCTGGGGCTTTGCCTGCGCAGCCACCATTCATTACAGCCCTAATATCCGCTGAGATTCCCTGCAGCTTTCCTGAGGCCTCTCAGGATATTGCTGGGACGCAGCAATCTCAGAACATGAAACGTCGCCATCAGACATTTCAGGGAGGATGCGTAGAGACCGCATGCCGGTTGTTATTTGGTCTGACTTTAGATTATTTTCTGGGGCACAGGAAATGAAATTCCCCCTAGAATATTCCATTTACATTTCATAAGCATGAATCCTTTCACAGCAAACAATCTATGTTACACTATTTTATATAAGTTTAGCAGGTGATGTTAAAAAAAAAGCCACTGGCAAAATTTCAATGAAAGTCAACCCCAAAAAAGATAATTGGAAGCAAATAGTTGTTTTTAAAATTATAGTATATTCAGTTTTCCATTTTCTTTGACTTTTTGCTTGATAAATGTCAAACACATTTGACAAGTATAAAAGCTGATAGAATTTATCATGAGCTCAACAAATTTTTCATAATCAGGCTATGTACCAAATCAAATGGCAAAATGAGAATTTAAAACACCCCTCTAGTAATGCACCCCTTCATGATGTGGGGTTCAGCCACGGAGAACAATGTCGTTTGTAGCATCTAGATTGTCAAACAGAACACTAAGTGTCAAGGGAATTTTGCACCCATTTACTAGTGGCTTCTCCAGAAGTTAGGAATTCTAAAAAAGGAGATCAGGGAGATAGTTCATCAGAGTAAGCACTGAGCACAGGGTCCTGAGTTCAATGCCCAGTACAGAAAAAAACAAAAAAACCAACAAAGGAAGGAATTCTAAAAATGAGACAAAAAGCATTATCCTTACCCCTGCCAAACTGCATGAGAAACATAGACGTATATATAGATGATATAGATATGTAGATGTACATATAAGTGCAGATATAAATGATATATAGATAAGATATATATAAATAAATATAAATATAGCACTATCCTACCTCATTTCAGAAAATTAAATGAAAGCTGTTTATCCTTAATAGGCACTAGGCTTTGGATTTCTTAAACTGTACATCTAGAGTGAAACTTTATCCAGAATTTAAATGAATATGAAATACACAATGATAACCCTCTCCCAGCCATACCTTAATGATAAATTTGAAACTCCACTACTTACAGTTTTCTGAAGTGTAAGAAACTTGCCATTTAATTTTATAAGAACTAGGCTAGGCTTAAATTTATTGGGAAATTAATCTAGAATTATTGAACTTAGGTACCTTAACAGGTAAAATAATTAGAAATACAATGTTAAAAAAATAGATGATAAAGTTGCAAATTATGTGTTATCTAAGATAGAAGATGTGGATTCTTTACAAAAGTAGTACTTTATGTAATGGGAAAATATTACATAATTTCATGCAGTTAGGGTTAACACCAAATTAATATTCCTACTTAAAATAGTTAATATCTTGTTCTATTAAAATTATCCATCATCCTTTAAATTAAAGAGTTATAAAATTTTATTTCTCTCTAAGTTGCTAAACAAGAGTAGATTTCAAACAAATGGTACAGTACTTAGTGTACATCAAGTGTAATATCCTGTAGGGTCTCAAGAGGAAAAAGGAAACCAGCTCTCTGGATCCTAGGACTCAAAAGGATTAACTTGTTTCTTATTAAAGCCTGTAAGAGAAATACTGGAAGTCATATCCTATATCCCTTACACAGGTGGTATTAAAATAATTTCCAAGCCAAAAGACAAATTATATAAATAATGAAACTGACTATATTTGGTAAAAGAAACATATTCATTCTAGTGTCCTGTGTAGGGGGACTGAAGAGTGGGAGAGATGGCAGGGTGAGGTGTCTGGAACCCAGATTTCTGATTGCCCTTCAGCCTTCTTTGGTTTCATTTGTAGGGTAGATTGCCAAGGCAAATCTAGAGAACGAGGCCTGGAGAGTGACAGGGTGAGAGGGTGCCTCTAACTGCAAGATTTTCTGGTATATTTTGACTCCTAAATCAGTCACGGTGAAACCCTACAAGGCAGAGCAGTACAGGAGAAATGGAAGTTGAGCTGAAGAAATCTAAGTTCTTTGTGTGATTGTGCATTTTCACAGTGGCACTGAAAGTCATTTCATGTGTAACCTTTTTTGCAAACTGAAAAATAGGAATAATATACGGCTCCCTGAGTTGTTCTGTCAATCAAATGGAGGGCTTTGAAAAACCAATCATATGGAACAAATCCTTCCCTGGCACAGGGTTCCCAGGCTTCTCTTGCTATGTGTGTAGCTATGTCAAGTGTAGCCAGTCTCTCCTCTCTCTCTCTTAGGGCTCTCTGGCTCTGAAGCTGGGTGAGCGAGGTAACATCAGCCAAGCATTATGTTATATCCTCAGGAGCCATTGCAATGGGCTGGGATTAAGGCAGAGGAATCCTGCTGTCCCATACACTCTGAGGTCTGCTCTGTCTGCATAAACAACATTGCAAAGCGGACACGCTCCACATGAAGACCTCCAGAGGAGGAAAGAGCAGTTTTGCTCAGTTAACATAGGATGCTAAAACCACTGTAGCAATTAATTGGGCCTGCTATCGCCACGGTACCTGAGCCACTCCTCGCCGCAACGCAGCTGTGTTTAATATAATCACAGATGGAAAGTTTTGAAGCTAATTACATGCCATCTTGACAGCAGGCTTTCAAGGCAAAGAGGAATATTTTGTGACTTCTGCCACCACAACTCACTTTACCAGTCATAGTTTTTTAAAAGTATATGATAAGCCAGACATAGTGATGCATGCCTGAAATCTCAGCATTCGGGAAGCTGAGGCAGAAGGGTCGCCCAGAGTTCAAGTCTTGCCTCAGCAATATAAACAGGGTTAAGACCACTCTGAACTACGTAATGAGACCCTGTCGTTTAAAAAAAAGAACGTAGGTGACATTGTGCTTACAGGAGTGGGAAGTAAACCCCAGTATTATTTTTTTGAACCACTAAACAGTTAGGTTGTTTTTAAGACCATATATTTATGATCTTTGTTCTTCTTTAATTCAAAGATTTTTACTCAAAATCAGATCCATAAAAATTATATGTGTTTTGTGATTTTAAATACTGTGTGTCCCTCAAATTGAAGGTTTTAAATTTTGTTTTAAACTCAGCCTTGATTACATTCTATGTTGCTGCTTCTCAAACCTAGGCTTGTATCAGAATCACTCATTCCTAGACTTCTCCACTGATTATGATTTTTGCTTTGAAATGAAAACTCATATATTTTCAGAAGTTTCTCTAGTATTTTGTTGCCAGATTCAGCAATAATTACTGTTCTTCCAACAACCATTTCCAGTGATATCCACTTTCTTTAAATGGAAAAGCAAGAAAATTGTCCTTCCTTAGTATGACCTTTTCCTTTTGTTCCTTATGCCCAGTTGTTAGAGAAGAATGCATTTTCTTATGATTTTCCCATGACAATATTTTTCTACATAGGAAAAAGCATCCCTGAGAGCTTCCACACCCTACCATCTCTCTCAATCCTGTTTTTTAAGGTGTAAACACCTTTCATCTAAAATCGCTTCCATCAAAGGATATCATTGGTATTTTTGGTAATGGATCGCCTGGGAAATTATCCCATTTGGGTAATTCCAGTGAGATTCTAGGGTGAATCCAAAGACATTCCAGAGCTCTCCCAGAATGCATTTGTGCCCTTCTGTTCCCCTGCTGAGTTTTATCACTGAGTAGAATTCACAGACCAAAATAAGAAATCTCAAGAAAAACATTTCACACAGGGAATTTAACAAGAAAAAACAACTATCTTATAGAAAACAGATGGCGAGAGTTACTAATGCTGAAAGGCTGTCAGCTGGGTCTTTGGCCTTTTTTTATGCTTGTATAAACATGCAGGAAAAAGTCTTCTACATTTTACCAAAGAGAGGTCAGTTTATACCTGATTTGCTAAGGAAATCTGAAAGTCTGTGTCTTGTAGCTTTTTAATTGCATTTGAGGGATGGATCTGACATACTCCTCAAATTATACAGAAATAGAGAAAGAGAAAATGACATCCGTAAAACAGTGTTCATATCCAACTTTTTTTACTTTAAAAAATTTCTTTTACATGCAAAATTACTAGATGATAAATGGTGATTAGTTGCAAAAAATTATAGATAATAGTCTATTTGAAAATGAACAATTTATAAATAGAACATAGATTGGAAATTATTTTCAAATTAGAAATCTCAGGACAGACTATACATTCATTCAAACTTGATTTATGCTACATTTAGGAGAAGTTGGATTTTAATTTTGTTATTTGCCAAATAAACTATTATTACTATTTTACAATGTCGACTTTAAGGACTGCCACTGTGAAAAGAGAATTTGGTTCTTCTTGAGGTCATAGGAAATGCCTTTAACAGTTAAATGAACTGCAACATTCATATAATGGACAATGAGCTGCTTTGCCATTGATTTTCCAGCAAATATACACACAAAAGTATAAAACTATTTCCATTTGCCTTCAAACCACTTAAGTTAGGAGCCAGGAAGATGGCTCAGTAGAATAAGCCCTTCCCTGGGAAGCACAAGGGTCTAAGTTCAATCCCTGGTTCTGAAAAAAAAAAGAAGAAAGAAAAAGAAAGCACTTAAGCCAAATAAAAATTATGAAAATATGACAATTCAGTGAGAAAACTGACCTTTGTTTTAAAAATTCAGAGGTGAAGAAACCCCTTTTTAATTACTTTGATTTTCTTAAAACACCAAGGTACAGAATCCTAAAATACTTTCTTGGACGAAAGAGTCATGGGAGAAGACTGGTTTTCATCTACTGTTGAGGATCAAGAATTTCTGTTGAACAAAACCAGCAACCAGACCCAGAGCTCATAATAAGACATTCAATCTGCCTGGACATGGGAGGAAAAATATATAATTATTTTCATGCCGCTGGGCTCCATGAAGACACTGAAAATACTATTATAAAGAAAGGAAAGGAAAGGGAAAGAAAGGAGGTACAAATCCAGCAACTCTAATGAAATATACAATAAAGAACTGAATTGATGATAAGAATACTTGATGTTATGCAGTCAGTTCTACAATCCCTCTGGACAATTTCCTCATTTACACACAAGTAACATTTACCTCTAATCTGGTGAAGCAAATTAGAGACAAAACAGAGACTCTCTCTATAAATCAACCATTGCATAGTTCTCTTAATATTTGAATATTTGATACAAGACAAATCTAAATGATGTGATTCAAAAACTAAATATGAATATTGAGCTTTGAGTTAATTTGTCTTTAAACAATGATTGTAATATATATTCTTATTCATCTACTGAAGTTCAGATTTTTATTACAATATATCAAAGTTGTCTGTCATTTGAAAAAGCAAGTTATGGGGACGTACGGAAATGTGATTAAACTTTGCTCTTGGCAGAATCATCTGAGCTCAAGCACCCAGAAAGGCCACGTTTTGCATCTATTTTTATGATATGTAATCATGGCCTAGTTTTTAGAGACATAAGTAGAAATTTCCTACCACACCAACATTCCAGAATAACAGTATCACTCTGGTACAGACAACTTCATAAAACCAGGAAAAAAGGGGGGTAACTTGTTGGAAAGATTACAAACCTAATTATATATTGCAAAACTTTCTCTTAAACAGAGAAAATGAATTTTGTACACTTAAAACATTTAACAAGTAATTATCTTATTATGCATGGCTTCAAATATGAAGTAAAAAGTTATCTTACACTTCTATGTAAGTTATCTAACTTGACTCTATTTTTATTTAAACCAACTATCATTCACATTTTTGGAAAAATTACAGGATCACAAAACCTGTAAAATTGAAATAATCAAATTTAAATGAATCACAATGCCCTTCATATGATTTTTACTACCATCAAATATATTGTCAAAATTTATGCAACCATATTAAGTTCATTGTCCGGGAATCCCTGGCTGGGTGTTTTGGAAATAATATTTGGGCAGATCCTTAGGCGATTACTCAGAGATAAGCTGAAGGTGGGCAGAAAACAGACAGCATAATAGAGAATAGCTGGCTCTATCCTGAGCACTCTGTTTAGACAGAAAGTGGAAGAAATGGCGGAAAGTGTCAACTGCTCTTTCTAATCACTGAATTCCATTTTTTTTTTATTTGTATCTTAGAGAAGGGTCTACAGAGTGTTCAGATTCTCACTACTACATCAGACTCCTAGTGATCCACCTGATTACAGCCTCCCAAGAGCTGGGATTACAGACACACACCATCACTCCCAGACTCGATCCCTATATCAGTGCACCCCAGGGCCAGAGCTGGCACAGTAGGAGAATTGAATCCCTGGCCCATGCACCTGCTTGCAGGTGCTTTAATCTGCTGAGCTATTTGGCCAGGCCTAATCACAGAATTCCTCAATCCCAATGAACTGTATTGAATTGAGGGTTGACGGTAATTGGATGCCACTGAAGGTTTTCTCCTTGTTCAGTCACAAAATGAAAATTTTAAAAAGTCGAATCCTGAGATTCAAAAATGGATCAGTCAGAGATGAAAATTCATCCATGGAGCAGACTAGTTCAGGGGCCTGCTATCAGTGGAGGCAGGTCCAGCTTTTCTTCCAGGAGGAAGAGAGAGAAACAGAGTGAAGAAGAGGCCCTATCACTAGACAAGCGTTGCTACCAGAATCAGAGATCAGAAATTCCATGTCAGCGAAGAACACTGTCCTAGGACGATGTTCTCTTGCCTTCACGAGATGAAAACTGTTGTTCTCAGTTTTCCTTCAAGCATTTCTTTCCAGGCAAGAAACTGGAGAACTACCCTGAGCTTCCCCTAGCCCCCTCCACCTTATTTTCTACTGAAGGCCAGGCACACATCACTTTGGCCTTTCCAAAGCTCTTCCTTTACATGGATAAACCAAATTCCACACAGACCAACTTTCTCTCTGGTCCAGATGAGTTGCTGGACCTCACATTTTCGTCATGACATTCTGAAAATTATCGGGGTTGCTGCTTAGTACCTCGTTAACCCCTCTCAACAGAAGCCTTCACAGAAGTGATGGCCATGATGGTAAAGAATAACTTAGGCCTGAAATTCTTCCTCTCAAGTAGTTGACAATATAAATATAACCTCTTGGAAATTTTCTAGAAGATGTTGGAGAATATAATTTTCAGCAGTTGTGCAGAAAGCTGTTGCATGACTACAGTGAAAAACTCCTGTGTACAAACATCATCCTGGAATTTAAAGCTGACAAACACCAAGCCAAGGGCAACATCCAGGAACAATGAGGTGAATTACATCATGACTGGCGATGACAAAAAGCTCCAAATACATCTCTTCAGGTTAACTAGAGAAACGGAGAGTAGGTGGGTAGCCAGTTTGAAGACTTACAGAATGAAATCTCCCTAGTTCCAACTGTCCTTTCCAGTAATAACACTAGCTCACCTCCCATCTTATGGACCACATGAAACTAGCACAGACCGAAAAGATTATAACCAAATCATTAGTTGCAAAGTTGTTTTCTCCTAAGAGACACTACACTTATCTCCAGCTCTAGTCTTGGAATACCCAAAACTTCCAACTTGTCACAGTCTTTGTTATCTATTTCTGTTTTCCATTTCAGCTTACAATTTCAGCTTATAATTAAGGCTATAGCCAAATAACAAAGAGCTGTCTTAATTGTAATTATTTATTTATATATTTGATACTGGGTCTTGCTACGCAGCTCAGACTCATAGAGATCCTCCTGTCTTAGCCTCCCCAGTACTGAAAAATCAGGTGTGTGCCACCAAGCACAGTTTTGGAGCTGGCTCAGCATGAGGTAACAGGGATTGAACTCAGCTCCTTCAGCTTGCCAAG
>PVKA01054103.1:0-10921 GCA_004027165.1 Ctenomys sociabilis | reverse complement strand
TGGACATCTTGGTTGTTTCCAAGATTTTGCTATCACACATTGTGCTGCTATAAACATAGGTATACATATATCTCTATGATACAATGTATCCAAATCCTTTGGGAAAATTCCCAGTAGGGGGATAGCTGGCTTGAATGGGATTTCTAGTCCTATTCTTTTGAGGAGTCTCCATACTGACCTCCACAATGGTTGTACTAGTTTGCATTCCCACCAGCAGTGGAGAAGTGTTCCCTTTTCCCCACAACCTCTCCAACATTTGTTGTTGGTTGATTTCCTTATGATAGCCATTCTTTCTGGAGTGAGATGATATCTCAGTGTTGTTTTTATTTGCATTTCACGAATGGCTAGCGATGTGGAACATTTTTTCATATATTTGTTTGCTTCTTTAATTTTGTCCTCTGAGAAGTGTGTATTCATCTCAGATGCCCATTTCTGAATTTGGTCTTTAAATTTGAGGGCCCTGTTATAACTTAGTTCTTTATAAATTCTAGACAATAGACCTCTGTCTGATTGCTTATTAGTTAGGATTTTTTCAAAGTTTGTGGGTTGTCTTTTCACTCTGTTGACAATTTCTTTTGACATGCAGAAGCTCTTTAAGAAAAGTTGATCCTATTTGTTGATTCTTTCAAGAGCTTCCCGTGCGAATATATGTTTATTCATGAAGTTTCATGAAATTATTGAGTCATCTTTCAGATACATGTTGCTCAAACTACCTCTTAGAGAAACATTTGTATAGTCAACTTTTTGGGACTTAAGAAATAAAGCAAAACTTAATCAAACTGTCTCTGTGTTCAAGGCACTTGTCTTTTTCCTAAAGAAGGCTAACATGCTTTAAAAGTGAAATTAAAATCATTCCTAGGCCAAGAACCAAACACCTGCTGTCTCTTGTGTTTAGCCATCTTCCCGGAAGCCTCGCGTGGTTGATGGTGGTTTTTTTTTCAGAGGTGGCTGGATCTAGAGTGTGTGATGCTGTGATTAGGGGTGTGTGACTACTAAATCACTCCACTGATTGATTTAGCACCGTCCTGATACCAGTAGCCTAGAAACTACATAAAAGGGACAGAGAGATGCTGTTAAGGTCCCTTCCTTGTGGCTTTGTTACCTCCTTTCTGCTACAAACTGTTTCTCCTCTGTTATGCCTGTCTGGTTCTGCCGCAGAGCCAGCTAATTATGGACTGAAACCTCTACAGACAGTGAGCTAAATAAATCTCTTCCATTTCAACTCTGGGTATCGGGTATTTGGTCTCAGTAATGAGAAAACTAAAACACATCAGATGGACTATATCAGGATCAGAAACACAATTGGTGATGGAGCTGTAGCCACAGACAACTGGAACACAAGATTACAGGTGGATAAAATTTGCTGTTAACATTGGCAAATCTATTATCTGTGCTTTTTTATAAGGTGGGAAAACAGGCATTTGACCCCATGGCTCTGGTAGGGCTCCTGCTTCTTCTTAGAAGAATCTGGAAAAACTCTGGGGCTGACCAGTGCCTTGGGGTCATGCTTTTAGGACCAATGTTCAGAAAACACTTAGCTCCTGCCTTTGAACTGATGAGCAAAGCAAGGTGCTGTCTAGTTGGTGCTGTGTAGCTGGAGATTTGTCATTTTCTTAATATAAATACAATGTGACCAGTCTCAACTGTAAATATTGGGTTAATTCTGATCTGAGAGTAGAGCCATTGGCTGGCAAGGGGTGGAGGAGAGGAAAAGAATTATGAATTCACCTGTCTTGAAATTGAAATAATAAAGTTTTAAAAACTGTTCAATCAAATAGTTATGTCAAGGAGCCTCAGGAAGGCTGGGGAGATAGCTCAGGCATAAGCACCTGCCTGGAAAAGCATAAGGTCTGAGTTTGATCCCCAGTACAAAGAAATAGACCCTCAGGAGATGTGTGAAGACATAGTAACATTTATATTTCTTTTGCATTAAGGACAGTAAATTATTAAGTAAAACACAGAAATGTGAAATAAAATCAGGTACATATAATAAAGTAGGACAACTCTTGGAAATAAAAAAGTTGTCCTCTAACTCAATAGAAGAGAACATTAGCAAACTGTGATATGGGGCAAATTACCCAGAAAACACATTTTAAAGCTATGAAGTAGTTATGAGATGTGGAACGGGCTATAGTCTAAGTCTGATGGGAGTTCTAAGGAAAGGAGCTGGAGAGAACAAAAACAGTGTGTGAACACTAGTGGCAGAGACTTTATTTATTTTTTATTTTTGTTTTATTGAAGTACAAATATCAATGAGACAGTTTTAAGATACCTTGACAAGATGAATTTGACAAATTAATACATTGCAAACTGTTTTCATAATGTTTTGGTATCATAGAAGGTGCATACACGATAGTATACTTACAGATGTTATTATAGCAGATGTTTCTTATCAGTAAATTAAGAGAGTATAGCTGTTTGCATATCTTATTTTTTATACCTGAATTACATCAAAGATTCAATAATTAATACTTTCTACCTTGTTATTTTCCTAGTGGTTGTCCATAGTACTAGAAGCTGACATAATATCCTGTCCTAGAATTATGTAGAAGCACAGTGTTATCTATCCCAACTGTACTGCCCATTCACACACATCATGATTCTTCCTGGTGTAGACAAAGGAAGGGGTTTAGAAAGACAGGGACTTTTCTGAAGCCAAAGAAAAAGTTTCTCTGATTAAACCAAAAGCAACAGCTATGATGAACAAATCCACAGGTCTACACGTTATTGCTAACTGAAAGAGAAGGAAAAATCCCTTAAAGAACACAAAAATGAACTGATAACAAAGTCAGCTTTCTGACAGCTGAATGACAACTGGATCACTGGGCAAGACCATATGTGTATATATATATATATATATATATATATATATATATATATATATATATATATATATATATGTTAAAAGATGCCAAAGCAAATAAAAATATCTTCAGAGTACCAAGAAAAAATATCTCTGTGTATGTGCTGAAGGGATTAAACCCAGGACAGAAGTTCTGAGGAACCTTAAAATATATAAAATAAACAAAAGCTATTGGCATATAGAAATAATTCAAATAGAATAAGTACAAGTCCTTAATGTTTTTTTTTAATTTTAATTTTTACTTTCATTTTATTGCAGTACAAATATCAATGAGATAGTTTTAAGATACCTTGACAAGATGGATTTGACAAATTAATACATTGCAAAGTGTTTTCATAATGTTTTGGTATCATAGAAGGTGCATACACGATAGTATACTTACAGATGTTATTATAGCAGATGTCTCATCAGTAAAGTAAGAGAGTGTAGCTTTTTGCGTGTCTTGTTTTTTATACCTGAATTACATCAAAGATTCAATAATTAATACTTTCTACCTTGTTATTTTCCTAGTGGTTGTCCATAGTACTAGAAGCTGACATAATATCCTGTCCAACCACCATGAGTGCAAATCTTGCCTCTCATAGAATTATGTAGAAGCACGGCGTATCTATCCCAACTGTACTGTCCGTACACACACACATCATGATTCTTCCTTTCTGTACCCCTTCCTTTGTCTACACCTGTCAGAGATGGGCACTCCATTGTCGTTCAACTAACTTAGGTGCTTGAACTCAGCAACACAATCCAACACAGTCCAGCATTCCACAACAATAGTGAGTTATCCGAAGAAGTTGTTGACCATAGCCATTTACAGCTCCACTTATTATTATGGCCCCGCGGTGTATACTTCATTTTTATACTTTTCTGATGGATGGTCAAGACCTAGATAGAGCAAGATCTATATACCAACACCTGTACTTTATGTTTTTTATGAGGTCAGTGAAGACCCCCTTAATGTTTTTAAAGGATGTAAAATATTACCTTATTAAAGGGAAAATTAAGGGTTGGCGAGATAGCTCAGGGTTCAATTCCAGGCACCACATGGCACACCGGCCCCGTCTCCAGGCATGCTGAGCTGGCCCCTGAGTCTGGGCACGGTGGTGCATGCCTGTAATACTTGTATTGGGAGTGCTGAGAATAGGAGGATGGCTATGAGTCTAAATCGTAGTGAGACCTTGTACCAAATACATTTTTTTAAAAGGGGAAAATTATAAAATGTTCACAGATGAAATTACTTAACATTTATCAACTATTTTTTATCCTATAAATGTATTTGCAGGAAATATAGTCTGGATGTTTTGGAGGTGCTCAGCAAATTAACATTAAAGTTCAGGTGCCTAAAAATTCAAACGTGTCACTGTATCTCCAGAAAAGTCAAATAATCTTGAAGAAAAATGACATAAGAACATTTTTCCTTCCAGACACATAAACCTATTGTCAAGCTTTAGTTGTTTAGACATGTAGTATCTACTTGTGGAAGTACAAGTAGACCGGTTGGATGAAATAGAAAACCTTCCAATACCTAGTATTAAGAAAAACTTACTTTCTAACAGAAGTGGTATTATATGGCATTAAAATGATGAACTACTTAATAATAATACTGGTTATCCAGAGAGGGAAAAAAAGAACTTAACTAATTTTCTATTTTAACTATTTAAAAAATACAGGTGGAGGAGGGTTCTATGGATTAAATTAGCATTTAGAAAGATTTTAGGGGACAATAGAAGAAAATATCTTTGATACCTGGAGACTAAGAAAACAGTTCTTAAGATGCCAAAATAAAAGCCAATTAAGGAAAATATTGCTAAATTAGATTCACCAAACATTTTTGTACAGAGAGAACTTGAAAATACAAGTCACAGACTATAAAGTATACAAATAAAAGACAAAGGATAGAATAAATAGAATATATGAAGACCTTTTAGAAATAAGTGAAAAAAGTACTATTGAGTTATTATAAAAATAAGAAAATACAAAAAGACAACTTACAAAGAGTAAAACTAAAGGAACATAAACACATGAAAAGTCTAATCTCAATAGTGGTTACAGATATAAAAATCAAAGCATGGGCCAGCGAGATAGTTCAGCAGACTAAGCTCCTGCTTAGGCAAGTGCAGGTACCGGGGTTTGATCCCTGGCACCACATACCACACTGGCCCCACTCCTGGGCATGCTGAGCTGGCTGTGGAGACTGGGTGTGATGGTGCATGCCTATAATCCCAGTGCTGGGGAGGCAGAAAACAGGAGGATCACTATGAGTCCAAGCTGTATAGTGAGACTCTATACCAAATACATTAAAACAAAACAAAACAAAACAAAATCAAAGCAACACAAAATACCATTCTGTGGGGTTGACAATCATTTAAAAATCCTGACAATAGCAAGTTTCATCAAGAATATGAAGAGATGAGGACCATTATGTTTTTCTAGTGTGAATATAAATTGTAATGACTACTTTGCCGAGTAATTTTACAATAGATAATACAGTCTGGGCTATGCCTACTCACTAATTCTACCTAGGGCTACTGACAGTGCCATCCACATGAAACTTCGGCACATGTATGTATTTTTTGATTTTTAATTAATTAAATGTATTCATGTATTATAGATATACATAATTACCACATTCATCATAAGGAATTTGTACTTAAACTAAACCAAACCTATAACTTTCTTTCCTGTTCTACTACCCTATGTACATCCCCTCTACCCTTCCTAATTTACAAAAGCTTTGTTCCATCTTTTCCTTCTTTTCTCTTCCTTCCTTTCCCCATCCCCCTTCCTTAATTCCCCTTCCTATTTGGGCATTGTCTTCCTACTTGATAACATTTAGTACATATTTGGGTCCTTGTTTATGCTTTCAGTTTCCTACTCCAAGAGAAGTATTGTATTTACACATGTGTGTTTGATTTATGTCAATTAAGAGTATGGACTCAAGGTACATCCATTTACCTAGAAATGTTTCAAGTTTAACATTCTTTATGGCTGAGCATTACTTCAGTCTACAAAAAAAAAAAAAAAGCATTCTTTAGTTTTCTGTTGATGAGCAGTTGTGATATTTTGAAGAGCTAGTTATTACAAACTGTGGTGCTATATAAACATGGGTGTTCAGGTATCACCATGGTATTATGTGATTTTTTAAAATTCGTTTAGAAAGATACAAAGGAGGGGAATAGCTAGATAAAATGCATGATCTAAGTTTAGTATTTTGAGAAATCTCCACACTGATTTCCACAGTGGTTGCACCCATCTACACTCCCACCAATACTGGAGAAGGGTTCCCTTTTCCCTGCAGTGCCTCCAGATTTTGTTATGGCTTGATTTCTTGATAACACTCATTCTTTCTGGGGTGAGATGGAATCTCAGCATTGTTTCAATTTAAAAAAAAAATATTGCAAAGCAAGTAGCAATGAGATGGTTTCAAAATCAGTTAGTAGGACAGTTTTAATAATTAATACATTGCACATTGTTGTCTTCTTAGTGGTTATTCATAGAACAAGATGCAGACGTGATATCCTGTCCACAAACACTATTAGTACAAATCTTTCTATTCATTGAATTAAGAGAAAGTAGCTGTACATCTATCCTTACTATTTTGAATATAGCATTGTTTCAATTTGCATCTCTTGAAAGATCTGTAATGTTGAAAATTTTTTTCATGTATTTATTTTCCATTTGTACGTTTACATCTCAGAAATAGCTATTCATTACACATGCCCATTTTTGGATTGAGTCTTTATATTTTGGAGGTCTGATGTTTTGGAGTTTTTGTATAACCTAAATATTATTTGTTTGCCTGAGAAATAGCTGGAAAAAATTTTCCCTTTCTGTAGGTTGTTTTTTTATTCTGTTGATTTTTGCTGTGCAAAAGCTTTTTAATAAGATAAGAGACCAATTTTATTTTTTTGGTAGTATTTCACATGTGATTGGGATGTTGTTCTGAAAGTCTGCCTACATCTATGTCTTCAAGATTTCTGTTTATTCTCTCTTCCAGAATATTTAGTGTTTCTGTTTTGATATTTAAATGTTTGATCTATTTTGATTTTTGTTCAGTTGCTCATGAATGATCATTTTAATCATGGTTCTTTTTGTAACAAAGGTGTTTGAAATACCCTACATATCTTTCAGTACGAGAGGGAGATAAATCACAGTAGAAGAATACAAAGCTATACCACATTGATATCGCATGAACAACTGCATTTATCAATATGAATGCCCAAAACAAATAACAGTATTGAATGAAAACTGAAATTCCAGAATAGTATATACAGTATGATAACATTTCCTTAAGGTTGAAACACCCACGACTATACTGTATCATTTATAGATGCATATACATATGGAAGTACAACAACACAGAACCATAAGAATGTATATGGGGAAGAATGACTCTAATCTCAGAGTGCAATTGGCCCAGGCTAGCAAGAAAAAAATAGAACTGGGGAACAGTGAGTAGAACATTCAACAATTTATACAGTACTTACTTAAAACCACATCAGAATGAAAATAAAATATTGGGCAAAAATCTTAACATTTCAGTTAAGTTTAGATACATTTAAGTTATACTTTATACTTTTCTTCATTTTTAACTTTATTGACAATCAGTAATAACTATATAGCAATTTAAAAATTGTAGACAAATATTGAAATGTCAAAGATATAAGATATAGACAGAGTGAATTTTAGAAAAAATATTTCTGAAATGAATACATGAGATTAATAATAGAGTGTACATTGTAAAAATATTTAGAAACTTAAATGAATATAACAACAAAAGTTGCCTAAAATAAACATGAAGAATTTGAGTTTCCAGATCAGTCATATAACAGTTCACTCTGTGACAGAATCAAGACATTTATGTTCATATAATTATAATTCTCAAAGTAGAACAGGATGGGCAATAAATATTTAAAGATTTAAAATTTCTGAATGTAGTTAAAATTATAGCATCACATTTTCAAGAAATACAAATTGAATCATACCAAGATCCACAAAAATGAAATTCTCCAAAACTAATTGTAAAGAAAAAACTCATTGAAGTGTATGCATAGAAAAAATATTAAATATGGAAGAAAAAAATTAAATAGCATCTTATTCACATTAGAAAATAAAAAGAGTGGGTAAGAAACTAGACTTATTTATTCAAAGAAGTGAAAAGAAAAGATCTGTCCTCAATGAATTTTATACTTAGCAAACATACCTTTGAAAACTAAGAGTAAAATATTTTCCAGTTATACAAGCTTAAAATATTCCAATACCACCAGATGTAGCATATAGAAAATAACAAAGACCATAATCCAAAAGGCAAGAGAGGTTGCTGTATGGTCCTGGATAAACAATAAAGAGCTCTCAAAATGGTAGTGATGCAGGACTATGTAAAATATAATTATGTTAGATGAGCTCATCTAAAAGGTCATTGAAGATTTCCACAAAACGGTATGAATCTTGTATCAGGTTATGTATGTGTGTGTGTGTGTGTGTGTGTGTGTGTAAAAGAGAAAGAAAAACTCATATAAAGTCGATGGAAAATGGAGATACACTTTTTAAAGTCTCTAATACTAGTGGAAAATATCATACCATGCCTTATAAGTAGATTGTAAGTCAAAGAAACAGTATGAGTCATAAAACAATAATTAAAATTAAATAATATTCAAGAAAATTAATTAAATGTTAATTAACTCAAAATTAAATTAACTATTTAAAAATAATATTCAAAAAATTAAAATTCAATTGTGAGTCCAAGTAGGAGGACAGAATGTAGTGTATCATATGTGCAAATCTGTAAACAATTCAGAGCATTCACACAGTATTTAATTAGATTAATGTATCCAAAAATATTAAGAAAAAGTTTTCATGATAGTAGAGAATTACTAAGAATAAGCATAACAAAAATACTGGAATGGCAAATATATGACTTCTAACAGTTTGGGGATAGGCTATGGCCCAAAGTTTTGGTATGTGGTAGACGTGGACAGTGTCTATGACACTGGTGGCCAGGTGTCACTTGTGGAATTGAGCTACTGCCATTTCTTTGATATCCACCTTGTAGACCTGGACAGAATCATGACCCATAGGGTGCAGGAGAAGTCTAGTTGTAGAGTATGCTGGTGGAAATATTTTGCAGCTGTATATAAAAGAATAATTCAAAGACTGCCGTTGTATACCTTGGTTTCTCCTGTGTTTAATTTCCCTATTTGGTGGGTTCTTTACATTCTCATTCATGGAATTGTGGTCATTTTGATCCCTCTCTAGAATATCCTTTAGTCTGTGTAGGCTTGGCTTTGTTGCATTAAATTCTTTAGGTATTCTTTGTCATGGAAGTATTTCACTTCTCCATTAAACTTGAAAGAGAGTTTTACAAGACATATCAGTCTGGGTTGGAATTTGTTTTCTTGGAAGAACTGTAGTACTTTGCTCCATGCTCTTCTTGATTTGATGGTTTGTGAAGAGAAATCTGAAGTTATTCTGATGGGTTTTCCTTTAAATGTGATCTTTTTTTTTCGTGGGTTTTAGTATATTGTTCTTGTGCTGGATTTCTGGGATCTTCATTATATGTATGGATGTGGTTTTAATTGGGTTGATGTTACTTGGAGTTGTATGTGCTTCAGTTACCTGAATGTCAGATTGTTTCCCCATATTTGGGAATTTTTCTGCCGTTACTTCTGCCCATATTCTTTTTATATCATTTATATTGACTCCTTTCTCATTGATCCCTATTAGTGTTACGTTGTTCATCTTTGCATCATCTTGCAGGTGTTGAATTATTTTTCCTGCATCCTAGTTATTTTTAAGAGATCATTTCTTACTTTTTCACTAGCTATAACAGTGTCTTCAAGGTCTGAAAGTCTATTTTCATTTTCATTCAAATGGTTTTTCCAGCTTGTGATTGAGATTTTTAATTTCTTGCATACCACTGAATCTGCTTCATGTATACTATTTCTTTTCTACATTGCTTGTTCAAGAACTCCATCATTTTTCTATTATCCTCTATTATTTTTATCAGTGTCTTCTTTAGAAACAGTACTTCTTTCATTGTAGTTATCACTTATTTGTTCTACTTCAGAAATTACTTCTGATCTGATTTCCTCTATAGCTTTCTGTAGTTGCTTCTTTACTTCAGATGCTATCATTTCAGAGATTTCAGCCGTGTGCTTTCTAATTTCTTCTGTGCTATTGTCTCCTTTATTTGTTCAGGGTGGGCTTGGAGCCTAAGAATGCATTTTGCTCCTTCTCTGTCATTTTGTATTGCACTGTCTTTTGGCCTTTGGACTAGAGCTTTGATGACAGTGACTATCTTAGCCCCAGGTCCGGATCAATGAAGTTCAGACTCTTCCAGGTGGGTGTGGCTTGGGTCTGGCTGCTGTGCTCCACTTCTTCCTGCTGCAGCCTTGCAGGTGAGCCCTTTGTGTCACACTGGCAAGATGTTCTGCTCCTGGACCAGCCGGGTGGGTCTTGCCTCTAGCCTCTCTGCAGGGCGTTCTGCCACAGGGCTGCACACTGGGCCTGGCCTATCTGATGGAGGAAGTTCAACTCACGTGCCAGGCCTGGGTGTTGGCTGGAGTGGGGATCCAGTGGGCCCTGGGCAGTCCCACACACATGCCTAGCCTTTTTTTTTCATTTTAAAAAATATTTGTATTTATGTTTTTGGTGCAGGCTCTCTCAATGCTGCTCAGACTTACAGGGATTCTCCTGTTTTAGCCTCCCCACCACCGGGATTTTAGCCAGCCACCACGTTAGTATTCAGTGGTCTGCACAGCGTGGGGCCAGCAGGGCATGTGGTGCTGAGGGTCAAATCTCAGTCCTTGAGCTTGCTGGGCAGAGCACTGAGTTATCGCTCAGGCCCTCTTTATGATTGAAATAGTTCTATTTAAAAAAATATAGTAGAGAGCCGGGCGTGGTGGCGCAGGCCTGTAATCCCAGCACTTGGGAGGCTGAGGCAGGAGGATTGTTGTGAGTTCGAGACCAGCCTGAGCTACAAAGTGAGTTTAAGGCCAGCCTGAACTGCATAGTGAGACCCTGTCTCAAAAAGGCAAAAAAAAAAAAAAAAAAAAAAAATAA